>WHYT01013873.1:121923-132125 GCA_009806455.1 Tetrax tetrax | reverse complement strand
CCAAATGGCGTGTGAAAAAAAAAAAAAAAAACAACAAAAAAAAAAAACAGAGGAAAAAGGAAAAAAAGACAGGTCCAATCTCAAAATCTCCAGTAAAAGGATGGCCTTGAAAGGACTCTGAGTCTTGTGTACAGCCATAGCCAGCTTCAGGCAACAGGAATGGGTAAGACCTCAGGAACAAGGCAGTTATTCCTTACATCCTGAGTCTTCATGCTGTTTTCTGGGATTTTGTAGCTCCAACTTCCAACTCAGAAGTACTATAATTCCTTTTGCATCCATGATGTTGACATTTCATCACTTCTGGAATCTCTGTGCATTGTAGTATCTGTAGCCTTCTGCAGTATTTGAGGTATGTATCCCCCTTAACGTATTCTGAACTTCTTACTTCCTGCCTTTATTTGATGCCTCCTCATTGCTGCTTCAGAGGAGACTGAGCAGCTGCTCCTTATGCTGAGCCTCAAGCTACTCACAAAATGCTGACTCAGTGACCAGTTAAGTCAAACCAGTTACAAGAAAAGCATGGGAAATAACAGCTTCTAGCTTCGTCATGGGCATAGAAGCAAACCATAGCAGGGAACATCACAGATCATGCTGGAAGTCCACCATCACGTAGATCACCAGCGCAGATGGTTTGTCTGTGCCACAGCTGAAGGATACAATCCTGCATTTACACAAGCATAAATGTACTAGACACTGTTCCAGAAGCAAATATGTTCAGCTCTTTAATTACTGTTTTGTCTACTGTACCTAATTTCCTAGTGCATGAATCCCTGTCTTGAGATAGTTTTTGTTACGTAATTGCTGTTAACAATTAGAGCTCAGCATTAATTAAACAGATCAGTTTTCATTCTCAGACATTTTAGTTAAGATGCCTTCAGGCTATTAGACTGGGAGGGGTTTCTTTTTCTTTTTTTTAAACATGTCTTCATTAGAGCTTATGTCTCTCTTATCTGCAGATGAGGATTCTCTACATCCTTTGTACTGCGACATCAACCAGAGTAGTATCAGCTTTTCCTCCTCTCTGCAGAAAAGAAACTTCAGTACTTTATTAGAGACATTAAAGGATGCCTAGTGATGCAATTACAGCTCATATCTTTTGTTATTTTTGTTCCTGTCCTACCAGCTGCTTTTTAAATCAGGAATGACAGTACAATGTTTACATACCAATTTTACAACTTAATATTAAAACTAGCTGTATGCCATGCACTGGTGTTTTCAGCTGAGCTCTAGAGTTTAACAGTATCACTTCCTCCTTTAAATTTATTCTGTGATGAAGGACCTAAACGTGGACTGCTTATGCTAAGAATTGCAAATTTTGTTAACAGTAAAGGCAGGAGTCATTGCAATTGTTTGGACATCACGTATAACACAAAGTGAAAAATGTCATTTAATAAGTCCTATTTTGCTTCTGTCCTATGTGTGAGCTACAACAGAAAGTCATCCAGTCTTCACTTCCAGCAGACTTGATACCATTACATCCCTGTGTTCTTGTAGTTATTTGTCTTCATCACTGGAATTGTGAATTTTTTTTTTTGCATCAGAGTCTGTACATTTCCAGGTTTTGGTCCCTGAATCTTGTAATTTGTCTACCTGATAGATGTAAAGTGCCCTAACATAATGAAAATCTTCACTTCCATAAAGATAATTATAGGTGCTCCAGTGTTCTGTCCAATTTGAATTTCAAAATAGGAGTGATTAAAACTCCTGTAATCACCAGTGAGGAGGTTTGAACTCTTCTAGATTTTCATTATTTTAGGAGGTGGGATGCTTCTGTAATGAGTTAATCAGTATCCTTCTCTAAGAGGTAGGAGTTGGTTCGGCAGGTTGGATCAGCAGATCTGACCAAATGAGCAGGGCCAGGTAGATTCTGTGCACCATGTGCTGATTAGTGTGAACCAAGTGCTGTACTTTTCCAGGAAGGTAGGCTTTTGTTATTGCTGCTTGTTATCTTCATTTTCTACCTGTCTTTGGGCTATAGGAGATAAGGTTTGATGAGTCATGTGTGTTGCACTGGGTAAAGTATAGAGCAATGTAGATCTCTTGTGAGCTACAGGTATTATCCTTCATCAGATGATCCAATAGGCTCCATGGTATTAACCTGTGCTGTGTGTAGCTGTTCAAAGTCGTGGCCTAAGTTTGCTTTGAAGTAATTAGTAAGAGCTTGGGTGGGGCTGAGAGTACAGAAAAGGGCCCAGGTTTCCCGCACTTTGCAGCAACAGTTATCTTTAGAGTTCTCCAGCTGACACCAAAGCGCCTCAGGTCTCGTGGCTCAGAAGCCAATGGGAAAGAAGAAAATACAAAAGCAGCAACAAAATATAGCCTTGCCTTGGTTTTCTCGGTATCAGGTGACAGAGGCCACCAAGAAGAAACAAATAATAGAGCTGGCTAAATACTCCCGAATGCCACTGTCTGGCCATTTGCAAAAATGAAGGGTTCTCCTCGGCATGACAGACTTGTAAGTGCTTCATCTTCTCTTCAATGCCTGTAAATCCTTTGGCAAATTATTGCAGTTCCTTTTTGATCACTTAGTCATGTTACCTGACACAAATTACAATTTACCTCTTTTTAGTTTCAGTCCATTGTGTCCCGCTATGACACATACCGCCTGGCCACATAGTGGGATTCTCCTAAACACTCATGGTTACTTACAGCTTTGTCTCACTTTTAACCTTCTCTTAACGTGTCTTTATGCTTCCAGTCTTGACCTCTTTAAATGTTAGGTTTGGTTTTGTTTCCATGGGACAAATATCAAACTACAAGGCTGAATTACGATTTCATCTCTCTCATTAACGGCAGTCTTTCTGTTCACGCCTTCTTCCGTTAGGGAACAAACAGGTAATAGAGTTAATTGGGAAAAGAGCGAGGCTGGGGCTCTGGTCCTTGCTTTTCCCAAACACTGTAACCGGGGCAGCCTTCACCGTCACAGTCTCACCCTAGGGGCCTCTTTCAAGGCTCAGTTAAGCCAAGTGGGACCCTTGATTTAAAGTGATGAATTGGCTTTTCATTGCTCATGTGGGTAAGGTTATTAATCTGCTTTGCAAAATAAAGTCCTCTGGATGGAAGTAATGGCCAGGAGACATAATCCCATCCTGATTCCTCAGTATATCTTTCCTTATTTGAAAAGATTTATGTGATTTTTTTTAATATGATTTCCCTCAGAAATGAAATTGTAACCAAATACATTTTGATACAGGCTTCAAGGCTCATTTCCTTGGTGGATCATCTTAAATCTCTATTCCTCTAATTCTTTAACACTTTCACAGTCAGTAAATTACGATTTGTTGACAGTAGTTTTTGCTTAGAAATTTTCTCCTCTGTAAGGTGTCTTCATAACAAGGGGGCTGCAAAAATATAATAATTATGTGGTACTTTGAAATGACTGCTTAAATGTGCTTTACGTCATATTAAAGTGGCTTGATATAAGCAGTGTTCTGTTTAAACACTGTTTAAAAGGACATATTTAAAGCCCCTAGAAGCACAGCTGGCTTTTTTTTCCCTACCTAAACAGATTAAGTGTAATATATGATGCCTTTCTGTAAAGGAAAGTAGAATGCACTTCTCATCAATTCAAGAGAAGCCTGTGGCAGTATTTAAAAAAAATATATTAATTAAAAGATGCTCTGTTTAAAGGAGCCAGCCTGAAGCATAGATCCTCCTACATGCGTTTACATTTCTAAAGCCTGCCTGCAAGAGAAGCATGTGCTTCTCCAAAATGCTCCAGTCCAGCTCATTCACACCAACAGTTTACAGGGGTGGCAGAGCAGCCCCGAAGAACAGTGGGGAACTGGCCGTAATTGGGAACACTCCAGCATTACTGGTTTAGTATTTTTTACAAGGTTCCACATTATTTTCCATCTTGGATCAAGAAATTTCACCTGGGAAAATGTGAGCATTTGTAAATAATGCCTCTTTAATGCCATCTATCACTTGGGGTTTCAGGTGTTTGCTGTATCACTGTTGGAAAACACGCAGCAGACTAGGCAGAAGTAGAGATGAAAAAGCCATCGAACAAGGTGAGTTGTGCATATCTGAAAATCAAGTGGGACTTTGGAGACCTGCATTTCAATCTCAGGGCTTTTGGACATGGGCAAAGCATTGGCTCCCACTGCTTTGAGTAGTGCCTGTCTCCCTGAAGATAATGAGAAACTCTTGCTATCTTGTCAGCTGAGCATTTGGTGGCCAGAAAAAAAGAGGAAATAAAACAAGTCATTCGTAAGAGTATAAAAGCAGCTACTGCTCTTGGAGGTAGTGATCGGTGATTAAGAAACACATCCTACCTTTTTATAGGGCTTGATGCTCCTTACTTGCCTGAAGACTTTTTTATATTTTTTTTTTTCTTTTTTTACTTTTTCTTTTTGTAAGGTGAGATTGTGTCATTGAAAGTGTGTGACATCTCATTGCTGTGGGATGAAAGCTGTGACTGGGCTGTTTTAAAGCAGACAATGCGAAGAATGCATGAAATGAGAGAAATCACATAGGTGCTCTATCTAAATTCTGTAGGTCTAGTGGAGGACCCTCCATGAAGAGCAGTATGAAAGGGAACAAAGTAAGAGCCACAGAAATCGAGCAGCCTTGAAATTGCTCCATACACTCCTCTTCCTGTTCCCGGGGCTGGGGATACTACATCTACACTGAGTGGTGTTCTCTCTAAAAGGAAACTAAATGGGGCATGAACAGCAATTCAAGTCCCTGGGGAAATATAAGGAAACTAAATCAGATTGAGCATGTAGGAAAGAATTGTCAAAACCATCCCAGGTGATAGAGTTATGGG
Organism: Tetrax tetrax; assembly: GCA_009806455.1. NCBI lineage: Eukaryota > Metazoa > Chordata > Aves > Otidiformes > Otididae > Tetrax > Tetrax tetrax. The sequence goes on along the minus strand of WHYT01013873.1, from coordinate 127,354 downwards.
AGAACAAGGAAGGATGTAGACAAATGTGGGAAGGAGAAATAGATGCTGAGTGCTGTAAGCTTCCTGCGTCGATCCAATCGGGACCAAGGGCATCCTGACCTTCCCAGGAAGGGAGGAAGCTGCTCAGGAGATGGATGGCTACTTGTCCTCAGTATCTTCAAAGAACAAAGCTGAAACAGACCTAGCTAGTGAAAAAAGGAGGGCTGAGTAATTCTGACTGTTTACTAAATGAAGGTCCTAGCCCAGGATTTGCTTGCGCCAGCTACAGAAGCGGTTCGCATATTTTCTGGTTACGGAGGGAATGAGATGTTACATGATGTTACACTGTCTGTGATGACAGCCTCTGTGAGAGCGAGCACTATCAGGTCAAGCAAACTCAGACAAAAAAATGCTCATCCCTCTGCAGCCATTTCTGGTTTATAAAAAAGCCTGGTTTATGATGCAGTCAGGAAATTGAGTTAAGGACTTCCCACTCATTAACTCTCCACAGATCCAGACCCACGCTCAGTGCATTATTTGTAGCCATGACTGTGCGCAAGGGGAATTGAACAACTGCAGGATATGAATCCATTGTCAGTGAAACGTGTCCCTTTTTACTGGAGTATCTCGAGATCTGTATATCTTGTAAGTACCACCTCTTTTGTGGCCTTTGGCACTGGTGCAAATTTCCCAACAAATGCACCTTATGTTTCCATTATAATTAAGCAAAAAATATTTTCTGGGGAATAAGAAATCTAGAAGATAGACGGCAACAGGTAGACTCTATTGGAGGAAGAGCATCTAAGGTATCCTAAGGGATACCACTAATGGTGTCTTTGGAAGAGACGAATTGAGGGAAGAAAAAGCAGCTAACATCTCCTTGGGAAGCTACTTAGAGATGACATTTTGAAGAAAACTGCCCATAATTGAAAGAGACAGGAGAGAATGAGCATGAAAAAGCAGCACCCTGTAGGTATAAGCAATCGGGTGCAAAAATGAGAGTGGCAAATCCCTCCACCCCTCCTCAGCTTCCTCCATCTGCAAATAAGTTACAAGATAAATTGTTTAGAAGGGAATAATGGACACGATGAATTAAAACTTAAGTAACAAAGACTAGAAAAGCAATGCACGGAAAGGAGAATAAATGAAAAATATGCCTGACTCCTGTTGTGTGAAGATCAAGATCTGTCACCTAATTACGCACTCTGTGGTATGTGTAAGGAATGGTACTGGAGATGGCTCTCCAGGTTTTTAGCCTTGTGTCCGTGTTCAGAGTTGGCTACAAACTAGCAATCCTCTCTTGCAATCAAGTACATCTAGTATGTGTGGGATAGATAATTGTTTCTTTTCCATCTGAACTTGAATACATTACCTGAACTATTATTGGAACTGGAAGGGATTACAAAGGAAGGCAGGGGGAGCTCTTGAGGTCCCGAGCAGCATTTTCTGTGGTGTGAAAGCAGGTATCTATTCAAACTTAGGGCAAGAGAAGCTCAAAATCTGGGAAGAAAATGCTTGTTTTTCTCTGCTCAGGACACAGCATGGAAAAGGTACAAGAAAAGTAGATAATATATATGATCCCTGCAGAATAAAGGTCTTGTTTCAGTCAACATTTATTCTCTGGATGAAGGAGATGAAATCATCCCAAATGTACACAATGCTCTGTCTCTTCTTTATACCCTTTCCCAGAGGTGCAGTCTGAGGTGTTTCAAGCTGCAATGGAGGTACTAAATTACAGACTATGAGGATTTTCCTGTGCTTCCTTCCCGGCAGAGAACAGTGGACAGGATGGATAAGCTCCCTGGTATCCACACACAGTGCTGCTGAAAAGAGGTTTGGAAGAGTGTGAATCCCTTTGATTATGTTCCATGTCCCAGATGGTTGATTGATTTATGAACATGGAAAACCACAAGTCCACCAATGCCAGCCCAACAAGCAGTTCATTTGATTAAATGTAGAAGAGGCTCAAAATTACCAGTCTTCATGTTTATAGGGATGTTTTTTGTTAAATATTTATGTCAAACATGCTGTCCTCCAGGAAAAAAATTCAGCTGCCAGTGTGATTGAAAATAGCAGGGGACTCTTGCCTTTAACTGTCAATTTGCTTGAGCAAGTTTAGCAGTACAGATTTTGTAGTATTTCAACTTTTCGTTAAAAAGGGGCAAGTAAAGGATAACAAAATCCTGCAAAACTTCTCCCTGGCTTTGCTGCTGCATTGCTTGATTCTGGGAATTGCAGCAAAACAGTCCTGTGGAGCCCGCAAGCCACAGGGCTCGTGAAGCTCGTGTTGACCTGTTGCTTCTGTCTAGGAGAACTGCTGGACTCAAAGTCATGAGTGTGGTTAGAAGAAAATATGTTTGATACGTTTGCCATAAATCTGTGAACCAAATATCCTTTCAAGTATGTATTGTCTAGGTATTTTCATGCTCTTTCATTGTATTTGGATGTATAGAGCAGTACCTTGCTGCTCCTGTATTACCCTAGCTGTCCTGAAGGCAGAGTTGAATCCAGCACAGTTTCTTGATGGTGTGTTAGTGTGTTGTTCATGTCCAAGAGGAGAGAGCAAAAGTTGTTTTGAGAGAGGTTTCTGAGGTGCATGTTGATTTACCTGTATTTCAAGCAGATATTTGCAGCCAGTTTCCCATTTGCTTATCCTAAACACCCAAATAACAAGATGTCTGTAAAGCAGCATGGGTTTTGTCCATCTTCTCGACCGTGACTCTGTACAAAGTCTGCTGCCCTGGTGCATAAATAAAGAGTAGGTTGTATCACTGTGCTACAGAGGTAAAATGGTTTCAGCAAAGGGCATGGTTTTCTTAAGAGCCTTGGAATTATGTATTTAGTCTCTGTCAGATCTCAGTGAGATTTTGGATACTTATAGATGCCTTCCAAAAAACCCCCCCAAAACCTCTGTCTGAATATTTCCTATGCTTGCTGCTCCTCCCGTCCAGCTACCCGTGACTGCACCTGCCTGCACATCACTGTGTTTATTTCAAAAGGCCTCCAGGCTTCATCCAGGGGGAATGTGCCCAGAACAGGCTGAAATATTTTGGAATATGCACTGGAACATTTGAACTAGGATGAACCAGGCCAGGCAGTAGAAATGACTTATAAAAGATGGCTCACTGCTGTCTGTACTGAGATCACTCGAACAGTGAGAGGAAAGGTTAAGAAAGTTGAATTTGGAAGTAACAGGGTAATAGGGAAATATATTCAGAAGTAATGTATTCATATAAATATTGTACAGTAAATTATTTGTCAAATAGCAATCATTACTTTGCAGCAGAGGTCAAATAATAGAGAAAATGTATTTGTGAATGAATTATTCAACAATTAATGCAAAATGTACTGGCTAAATTATTCACAGAGACTAATTCAACCACTTCTAATTCCTTTCCACTTTGAAAGTATTTCTGGTTACATCTACATGAGCATTTCAGTTGGGGTCAGGAGTGCACTTTTAAAGTGAATCTCCCACTTGCCTGCACTCACACAGCTTCAGCTCCTGTTGCCGGACCACCTCCCAGCACACGAGCAGGATTTGGGGGAAGCTGGACTGGGAGGTGCGCTCTGGGAAAGCGGTTAACATGCTCTGTCCGTGGCGTGTGGGGGTCAGTCCTCCTCCAGGCCGGAGTGACCACTCCACAAAACACGTGTGATGGGGCTGCCATGTCCTCAGTGGCTGCTTCTCTCTGTGGGTCTGTTTCTGCAGTGCCATGCTGCTGCCTGACCCAGGTGTAGCCTGTGAGGAACCCACACACCACAGCCAAGTCCCGTAGGAAAGCTGAGGTCCTGGTGCTCCTTGGTGGTGTGGGATTGAAATGTGAAATGACAGCAACATGGGATTTGTGTGAGAGCACTGCCATGTTTCACCCACCCCAGCATGGAGACCCCAGCTGATGGGAAAGGTCTGAGCAGGAGCTGGTCTCTAGCGAGGTGATGGAGAGCGAACTCGCTGTGGAATCAGCGCATGGCTCTTGCAGCCAGCAGAGACCATTAGTCTTACACCCAGCACGCTGCAGTTACTGAATTTCATCCACTTGGGCCTGTGTGGAGTCTGATAACTTGTGTTTAACTACATAAATCCATAAAAGTGTTTATTTTTGACTTGAAGACGCAAATAACCTATTGCTTTCCTGGATCATTTCTCCCAGTTTTTACTACCCTGGTAGAAAAAACAAACAAACTGCAAATTATTCTTAAATTGAATTTGGTTTCAAGAACAACTTCACTGGAAATTGTTATGCCCCTTCCCACCAGCCCAAAGATTTTATTAGTAAACGAAACTCCTCTTTACAGAATAAGTGGTTTGACCTCTGTCAGTTTCAACCTGCGAGATTATTTTTTGAACCCTCAAATGACAGATGTGCAGAAGAGATTCAAACTCCTGTTTGTTGGGTGTGTTCAAAGAAGGTAAGCAGACCTCCCTGAGGTATTTAATTATTGGTTTGACTAATAACATAGACCTGGAATAATGGCACTGTTGCTGGTTATTAACATTTACTTTTCTTTTTTCTAACGTGGGGAATCAGCAGCACCATTTTGTCATGGCACAGCAGTCATTCACTTTGCAAAGCACGCCCCGTGGTGGTTTTCCGGGGCTGTTGGACCCACTTCGCTGCAGCGCGGCAGGTCCGATTCCATCAGAGCCAGAGATGCGATTTGCAGGACTGGGGGAAGGCTGGGGATTCCCCATGGCTGCTACAGTGCCAGTCAAGTTAATGGAAGTGCAGGAGGGAGATAAGAATTACATGTGTATTAAGGAGGTTAAGACATGTCAGCAAAGATGACTTTAAAAATGTCATTTTTCATCATTAATTGCAGTTTAGAGTAACAAAAAGTACAGTGTGCTTCCTGAAGTAAAATGTGAATGCAGAGAAACACAAAAGAGAAACGTAGTAAATTCACATATTTCGAGCTCCCATGTTTCCTTCCTACAAGCGAGCAAGCTGCTTTGCCAGCGGTGCTCCCCGGCTGCTGCGAGAAAGCCATTGAGGGGACCTGTTTAGGGGACAGCCAGCTGGGGAGTGGGTTTCGCCCTCGGCAGAGGCACCTCACGAGCCTGTGGCACACACGGGTCACTGGTGGTCTCTAGCTGTCTAGCTTGAGGATGGCTTTGGCTTGAATTTCATTGTATGGAGTCAGGTTTTCTGGGTGCACACGCAGGAGTGTGAGCAGGGGCAGGGGCAGAAGGTGGTGCAAGCGCACAAGATGGGGCATGAGCATCAGAGGTGATGGAGGAGCAGAAGCAAGGGTAGTACAGGAGAGAGAGTGGTTTGAGTGCAGGGGTGGTGTGGGGGCAGGAGGTTGTTTGGAGGTAGGGGCGAAGGGGCATTTGGGGGCAGGGGTGGTGCAGGAGGAGAGGCTGGTTTGAGTGTGGGTGCAGGCGCCATTTTGTTGCAGGGGGAACCGGGTTGTTTTGTTGTAGGGGCAGGGGGTGGTTTGGAGACAG
>WHYT01013873.1:56785-108948 GCA_009806455.1 Tetrax tetrax | reverse complement strand
TTTGGGTGCAGGGGGTCACTTGGGTGCAGGCGCCATTTTGTCGCAGGGTGAACAGGGTCGTTTTGTTGTAGGGGCAGGGGGTGGTTTGGAGACAGGAGTAGAGGGGGTGCAGGGTCAGGGGGTGATTTGGGGGTAGGAGTAGAGGGGGTGCAGGGGCAGGAGGTGGTTTAGGGGCAGGAGGAGGGGCTGGTTTGGGTCCAGGGTCTCATTTGGGTGCAGGTGCAGGGGGTCACTTGGGTGCAGGCGCCATTTTGTTGCAGGGGTGCTGGGTCATTTTGTTGTAGGGTCAGGGGGTGGTGCAGGAATACAGGGGGTACAGGGGCAGGAGGTGGTTTGGGAGCAGGAGTAGAGAGGGTGGTTTGTTTGCAGCAGCTGGTGCAGCTGTGAGGCCCATCCCAGGCTGCCTAATTGCCTAAGTGGCCTCAGGTGTGCCCCTCCCCTCATCCATCCCTCAGCTCCTCAGAGCAGCCTTTGCCCTGGCACAAAGGAGATGTGGGTGCTGTGGGAAGGGTCCCTGGCATGGGCCCATCGTGCTCACAAGCTGAGGGAACCGCTTGAGGAACGCTGTCCTGTGTGGGCTTGAGATCCTGAGGACTTCTGCCTTCCTTCTGCCTCTCCTGACCCGGCTCGCCACATCCGCGCAGGATTTGGGCTTGGAAAGGAGCAAGCATGCAGGTGAGTCAGCCCGAGGTCGGCAGCCATCTCCCCACTGCATGGTGTGACCCCGGGAAGATGGGTCCCCCTTTCTTGGTGGAAAAAGGCATAAAATGGCACCTGGTCCAGTGGGTGAGGGAGGCCCTGAGGTGAGGCAGCATTTGGAGTTTTTTTTCTGAGGAGAGAAGGACAGGGAAAAATGCTTTCCTGAAGTGAAATGGGCACCCTGGTAACCTGTGCCAGGACGGGGCTGCTCCATGGTTATTTTAGGGCTGCTGTGAAGAAGTGAGAAATGGCGGGCTTTTGTCACACAGCGTGTTAGAGCCCAGAGCTTGTGGAGGTCTGCAAGCAAGCAGACCAGCGAGTGTATGAAAAATACACTTTCACAGGAGGTAAAAGCTTCCCTGTTTCTGGTGATTTCCTTCCTCAAGCAGCAAAGCGTGGCATTGGGTGGTTGCTATCAGCAAACTTTATTTTCTTTCTGAGCCCTATTCAAATCGGCCTGCTAACACAGCTTGCCAGAAGAGGGGCAATGTCCTGCTCCTAAGAAAACAACATTTTAACTCGGGTATTTTGCCAAAGAGCCATGTTTGCAAGTTCAGAAATGTTCGGAAACCAGAATCTCAGTGAATTTATGGCCTGTGATGAGATGTTATGGGCATTTGTATGTTTCTAGCACAGATGAGACATAGTGAGGTACATAAAAAATACCTGGACTTTCAGGAGCTGAATCTGTGGCTTTTATCTAGATTTGCTTTTGGAAGGTGGAATTTAACATAGTCTTTGTTTGACAGAGTGGAAGTTTTACCCAAAGTGAATGAACATTTTTCTGTTATTCTCTATTTTAAGGACATACTATTTTAAGATAGCTGTTGCCTTTCCTTACTTTTTTTCCTTTTTAAACATTTTCTATTGTATATCATAACTAGAAATTTGGAACAGGTCATTTTTTCCACTGACACAATTTCTTATTCCCAGTGAACTAGAATTCCCAAATTTCCAGTATTCATTTACGCCTTCATTACATGCTGCTAAAGTGTAATGAATACATGGCTGCCTCAGTAGCAGACCCAAATGCCTTGCAAAATAATAACGAAAATTAACCAGCCCAGGCATAAAATGTACTCTTGCCCTTACTACAATCATATTGGTACTAATCAGGAGGAAAAGAAGCTATTAACTGACTCACAAAGAGTATGAACGAAATTACTCATTTCTGGTGAGTGAGATGCTGGAGTTTTCACTAGAAATCTGTGTTTTACAGTCTCCGAAGTGGGTGCTGCTGCCCAGCCCCTGCGTGTCCTTGGCTGCAGGGGCCACGTAAAGCTTTTCGGCAGGCAGGCGTGGGCACAGGGTCTTGGCACTCAGTGGCACTGGGGCACCAGCTCAGCATGTGCTGCTTTTGCTCTATGTTTTTATGGAGGCTTAGCAACAACTTCTGCACGAAGAAAACGTTGTTAGGCTTTGTAGCATTTGACGCTGCATCTTTCCACGGTCTCCCAAAACTAAATATGCTTTAGTGTTGCTGGTATCGGGAGTAACTGCCGACGTCTCTGGTGTTACACTAATGAAGTACCAAAATAACACGCCTGAAAGATGAGAAAGATGACGTTTGACAGAGCTCAGGCTCAAAAGCAGGTTACTGTGGCTTAATGAATTACCCTGTGTCAACTGAACAACACGTTAGCTGTGCCTTTCCCCAAAACGTAAGATAAAGCCACGTTAGAAAACATCTCTGTCATGAAGGTTTAAAACAGGTAAGCTGGTGTTTGCCAGGTTTTGAATGTATGCCTGGCAGCTGTCTGTCTGGTGATCAACAAGAGGTGGCAGTGTTTCTGTGCGGTGGCAGCATTTCTATTGCTGGCTTTTCATTTCCCGCGGTGTCTGACAGAAGGGCGTTCTGACTACACAGAAATATACTTTTTATAATCACTTCTAAGAATATTATGACAGACGATTAATAATCTGACAGCAAAGTAACTATTTTAATGGCTTTAAACGAACACTTTATTTCATCTTTGAACCAATCCTCACTGTAATCCCATTACTGCAATAAAAGTTTGGGTAGCTGACTACGTGCTGGCCTTGCTCTGCCTTGGTGAAACTTGTGCTGGCAGGAGCGACATGTCCAGCACTGACACAAAAGCCTTAGCACAGAACTGACCTGCTGGGGCATGTAAATGTGGCAGCAATTAGTTATAAAATGTCTTAATTAGCCTCAAGCAATATCTGTTTGGTTTTGGGTGGTGATTTTTGTTCAGAGAGAGAATGTCATGGTTTTGAAAAGGGAACACTGAGGTTTGCCCGGCATACTCAAGTGCTGGCTTTCCTGTTACACAACATAAAACTTGATCCAGATTCTACTGAACTGAGTTTAAATAGTTTGCACGGTAACTTGGAGCACTCCCAGCAACTTTTGTGAGCTTTAGATGAGATTTTGTGTAGCTGACAATAGCTTGCTGGTATGTCAGCATCCTTGGTAAGGCTTATTCTGCTAGTCTGATCATAGGTACAGACTTCCTTACTCCTAGTTTCCACCTATTGCAGTTTTCATTTAAGAATCTAAAACTTGCTGTTACTAAAATCCAGGGAAAATAATGTCTGATCCTTAGATAGAGCCTTTGAAAAATAATAAACAAAGTTACTCCTTGCCTGTAGAGAAGGCTGTATAGCTTTCAGCTAAAACTATGGCACTTTAGCAAGATGCTGAACTGTACAATAAATTGTTTTTTTTTCCCTGTACTGTGTGCCAGCACGCAATATGTGTTTTTGAAGGGTGGTTAATAGAATATTTTGAATGATCATTGGTAAATGTTACATTGTCCATGGCTTAAATTTAGAATGTGACAGATAATGCAGCTGGCTCTGATTCAGGTGAGGAACATGAATGATTCACGAGGTTGGCAGAAGTGGAGTAATTCTTTCATCTTGATAATTTTCTCCCTAATGCCAAATACCTTGCCTATGGTGACAGCTTTGTAAAACAGTGTGATGGCCAGTAAGGATAGGGGGAGCTTAGAAAACACCTGCTAAAACAAATTTGATTTGGATACAAGAGATTGAGACACGCACTCTGTCTCTCTTTTTCCCCTTTCCCTGGCTTTCTCTCTGGGTACACAGGGAATTGCTAGGAATGAAAGGCAGCTGGCCCAGAATGCTAATACCTCTGCTTTGATAAGTCTGAGAGATGTTTTAATTAGGAAGAGGATGCAAAGACTTAGAAGAATGTAGTTACTGGTGTAATTTGAAAACCCTGGAAACAATCCTGAGGAGCAATAGCCTGAGGAACAAATGCAGTTTATTTCTCTGGGAAAACATAGCCAATTGTGGCTTATATGTGGGTTTCTGATGTAGCTCTATTGGAAAATACTGATGTGATTGAGTTTGTTAGTTGCTCTCCAGATAGAAGACCCCTAAAATGTACTGTTTCTACCTTCTTTTTTCTGTGCTTCCCTTTGTCATTTTGTTCTTCAGTCACCCATCCTTTTTTTTTTTTCTTTTCTTTTCCTTTCTTTTCTTTTCTTTTCCTTCCCTTTTTTTTTTTTCTTCTCCTGTGCCCTGCTCTCCTGAGGCCTAATTGCAGGTCATCAGCACAAGGCTTCCTCCAGCTCACCTTCTCTGCATCAGAAAGAGGAGTTTCATGAGCCAGTGCAAGGCTTTGCCTTCTGTCTTGCCTGCAGTGAACTCCTCAATACAATGATAAACTACTTGTATTAAACAACAGAAGAAGAATTTGGAGACAATAAATAAATCATCTCCCTGCAGAGCAAATCGGTAAATGTGAACAGGGTAAGCTTTAAGCACTTTGAACCTCAGGAGCCACAGCATGCATAAGGATTTGGTCCAACCCTGCTGAAGTCAGTGAAAAGAATCCTGCAGGCTTCTAGGAGCTTTGGATTGGGATTTGTGATTTCTGAGGAAATGTTGACTCTTGGTATTCTTATCCCCCAAGCTGCCTCCATCAAAAAAAACTAAACAAATCTCACATGTTTTATTTTCCCTCTGATCCCCAAATGGCACCCTGATCCCACAGTGACTCTAGGGCAAGTAGGAAGCTGGACGTTTCCAAACACTAGAAACACCGCTTCTCTCTCTTACAAAAATGCTCAGTGGTAGTATTTCTTTTTTTTTCTGTTGTTTAGAAAAGTAGATTTTAAACAAGTTATTCACAGTAATTTGCTTTCTACTGCTTAAGTTTTACATTTTGACAATTTACATTTTGACAATTACTTTCAGTGATAAGACTTCAATCAATTTTAATGTTTGCTGTAATTATGAGCTTTGTGAGCCTGTAATCCACAGTTTTGCATTTATTCTGCAAAATGTTGGTCATGATTTATAAAGATGATTAGGAACTGGAGTTTTATTTTGTACAGGGAAAGAAAAAGTAGAGGGATTGGCTTTTAAGGTTACCTTATTCTATCTCCCTTTTTGTACCTGGTCATAGGACTTTGTGTATTGGGATAAAAGTTGACCTTACTGGAGAGAAAGCAATGTTTCTCAGCAAATCCACTTGCAAGAAAGCTCAAAAGCAATTACACTAGGTAAACAAGAAAGGATGTTGTAGATCTTGTCCCTTTTTCTAGCTGGCTACTAAATGCAAAGCTGATGGGATTATTTGATTTCACCCTTCCAAATCCTACTGTGTCTTATCTTTGCCGAATGACTTTTATGTAATCTTTAGTGTGCATAAATACATGTTAACAAAAAATGATGCAATGAAAGCAAAATAGCAAGCATTGAAAGCAAAGCATTATTAGGCAAACATCATACTAGGCTTGCAATTTGTTGGTGGGTTTTTTTTGTTTGGTTGTTTTTTTTTTCCATTTTCCCTGTGAAATGTAAGCCCATTGGTTTGGATGCTGCAGGAATTCATTATTTTCTTTCCCAAGAGTGCAAAGTCCTAAAAAAATGTCATGTGGTATGGAAGCTGGACAAGTATTATTAATTTACAGGAATGAAGAAAGATTTGTGTGGTGGTGATCATGATTTTCACCTGATCTGCTTGCATTTGTTCTCCTGGTTTCTGTCAGATACTAACTGATCAAACTGGAGCAAATGGGAGGAATTCTCGCTTTTGGAGCTCCACCTCTGTTTTCTTGTACGTGTTTGTCCTTGTGAGTCTCATCAACATGTACCATAAAGCTTCCCACCCCATAATGAAATGCATGCCCTGTTTCAGAGGGCATGACAAAAACTTCCATCAGAGGTTGTCACCTTGTCTTCAGGGGAGTTCGTAGCAATCAGTAGTAGAGAAGGAAATGTAAAGAGCTGTGTAGCAATCATAATGATTCTTCATTTCATTGCAGCTGTCATCCCTCATTTCACAGACCAGATGGTGCTGTGGCTTCTGTCCTGAAGTTTTGAGCCTCTCTAACACTCCTCATAGCCATTTCTGAAGGAAGTAAATTACATCCTTTGGAATCAAATGTACAAGAGGAAATCAAGTAGATCATTTCTCATTTCAGGGAAAGCAAAGTACTCCAAGAATTTAAAAAAGCGGTTAGAAACACTGATTCCATACTGGCTAAGTCAAGTGTGTTAACCATTGAAGCAGCATGCTACTTTCTGCTGTGTCCAGCTTCTGCTGGTGCCCTGCACTGTAGTAGAGTGGGGGTGCAACCACTTCTTCAGTATCTGTTGTTCGGATACCAGTCTGGCCTCACCTTCCTCATCTGAGGCCCCAGAGGTGTACCTAGGGAATGACAGCATCTACTTTCCTGTAAAAGTTGAGGGAATGTAGATTATGTCTTGCATTTCTGATTGTGAATTTGCTTCTATGTTTTTGGAATATATTGAGGTTTAAAGGCTTGCAAAACGCCCTCTCTTCCAGATTTGATTGCACATTCATTACTCATTACCTAGTGGTATGCAGTTTGTTGTATGGAGTAGCAGTAGTACTATCAGTAATATCTGGTGTAATTAGCATCTGAAGATAGGAACTCTGGAATCAGGCCAGCCAAGTCCAATTTTGCATCTTAGAAATTATAAACAGGAAAACTGCACGTGCATGAAATAATGTCACCTTAGGCTTGGGCAATTTTCTAATTATGGCATGGACCTTCTGCTGTAGGAATGGATGGGGGGTGCAGGTCCATCTTCTACCTTCACAGTCAAGAGAAAACATCAGGTGTTTTACTACAGGAATTGCATCTCCATGCTTGTGTAGCGCTCATACTGTTTGTAACTGTGCTGTGCAATTGCATTTCCATTCAGCCCCAGCTGACACTTGGATATCTTGCAAAAGGAAATTCCATAAGGTGCCCACGTGCTGTGTAAAGTGGCATCTTTCATTTGTTTGACACTGGCGTGCTGGTAATTTCATTGCTTGAACTCCTGTTCTCGTATCATGAATCAGTAGAAAAAGGAGAGATGAATCATTTTCTTATTATGTCCTTCATAATCATAAACACTTTAATAAAATTGCTTCTATCTGTACGATAAAGTGAGAATGCAGATTTAATAGTGTTTTACAAAAAAAAAAAAATTGAACAAAAAAGACCGTGTCTTTTTTTAAAACTCTTTAAGATGGTTACAGAACAAGAGAAAGGATTGGAGATGTAATTTTTTTTTAACTTAATTGTAGCTGGAATGGAGTCAGTGGGAACACTGTGGGCAAAATAACAATTCAGTCAAAATGTTATTTTATCAAAGCTGGAGGGTTTTGCAGAGGCATATTTATTTCTAGGATCCTCTTGCAGGGGACTCTTGGGTCTGCGGCAGAAAGCGGTGTTTTACGCACTGACCTCAGTTGCAAAGAGCTTGTGTTCAAATCTTTTTTTTTTTTTTTTTAGGATGAAGGGAAAAAAAAGAAAGGAAAAAAGTGCTTTATAGTTTGCAGTCCTGGGACTTTGCACGTGGGATTTTTGCATTGCAAATCTTCATACATTTGTACATTTTTGTAAAACAACATGTATCTCTTCTTTGTGTGGCAGGCAGGCAAATTTTGGCCTCTTAGCTTTTACCTCAAAATAACAATTGTTGCCTTCTGCTCCGAGTACTTCATCTTCTCTGGATTTGCTGGAGAATTCTGGGGAGCTCTGGGGGATGTCTGCAGCACATTCCTGGTACCGGGGGAAAGTGTCAGTCAATTGTTTACGAAAGATTTCTATTGGTATTTCTTTTAAAGTATCATCTAAGGGACCAGTCACGATTTGGATTCAGTGGTGCTACAAATGCTGCAGAAAGGGTGCCCTTTTTCTGAGGAATTGGACTTGTAAAGTAGGTGAGGCAGAAAGTGCATGGGAGGAGGGAAATGCTGTTGTGGTTTTATAGAGGGGAAACAGACACAAAGATATATAATGATCACCTCAAGCTTGACAGGAGCCTGCGTTAGAGTCAGAACTGCAGGTCTGAGATTGCCCAAGGCTCAGAAGAGTTCTTCAGCCTCTCCTTGAGCCTGGGGAGCTCCTCTGCCTCTTTCTTTCCTGGGACAGCCAGGAGGTGTCTTGCAGGGAACCAAGGCAGGTGCTGAGTGCAGTACATGTTCCTTTATACTTAGTGCTTTATTTCCTTATGCCAAGTGAAGTAAGTGATGCTAACTCTCATAGAGCTCCTAATGAAATACACCCACTAGGTCACAACTATGGTGCTCTGTGCTCCATAAACCCTCCCAAGCATCAGGCCCTGGTTTCGTTAAGACTGCAAAAGAACAGCTGAGTCTTACCATTGCCCCAGCTGAGGATGTGGTTTCAGAACACGAGTAGGGACCGGTCTTCCTGTAACACAAGATTATGCCAAGTGAGGAGGGTCTTTGTGCTTTCACAAGAGCTAGGAGAACAGCAGCTGTTTGTTAACTGATGCTTTACTCCACGATCCGAGTGTTGATGGAGGGAGGGAGGACTTCACTGCCCCTTCATTCGATTTGTACTCTGCTCACATTGCTTGGGGTGAAATTCCGCTCCACTGCAGTTTGTGGGGCTGTCAGCACTGATGCTGAGATTTCATCTCTGGTACTTTCAGGGTAACCAAGATTTGCATTTGGTTTCCAGTCAGAGCGTTGAAGGAACTGAAAGCTGGAAGGCAGGCCTGTAACCTGCTTCCCTCCTGCCTTTCTATGGGGCTTAAGAGAAACAGCTCCTCAAAATACCAGCTCTTCAGATTCATTGGCTCTTTGCTTAACATGAAATAGTGTTGATTTAAGGGACATTGAAGCAGCTGGAGTCAGCCTTTCTGAATTGTTTCCTAAATGTAATGCAAGTTGCAGTGAGGAATTTACAGCAGTATGAGAACAGCATTTCAAAATGTCAGATTGTGTCTGTAAATTGCCATGTCTGGTAATAAACCCACCCATCAAGTAACCCGCAATCGCAGCGTACCGGTGAATCTGATTTTGCTGTGTGCTGCTTCTTGAGTGAATTGCAGACAGAGCAAAACCAGTGATTCTTTCTCATACTATCAACAAATTTTTGGAAATTCAGGTGAAAGCGAAGCTGGAGCTGTTAAGTTAAATGCCCCAGCTAGTTAAAAGCAACTCTAGGGAGATAAAATTTTAAAGATAAACAGTTAAGCACATAATGAGGACATCTTTAAGACTTGTTCTTCAAACTCACTCCTTAGTGCGGTTATATGCATAAGAAACAGTAGCCTACAAAATCGTTCTTTAAATATTTTGTTCGCCAAATATTGAGTATTATCCTTCCTGAAAATTTTGGGCGCACACACAGCATGTCTGATGGGCTTTAATTCTTTCAGCTCAGCAATCTGATCTGAAGAGGGAAGCAAAATTATAGCCATAAAACTGTACCCTCTGATTCACCTTCCTGTTCTATTTATGATTTTTGCAACTGGGATGAATAAACTCCATAGTCAGCATTCAGATGGGCGGGTGTATACTTAGCTCACTTCTCTGCACGTGTCCTCAGAACAGAAGAGTAAATCTGGCTATTTCTGAAAACACTTTACTGCAATATTGTAATTATAATTCTTTTGGCATGTTTGTGTTTAAATGTGGTATATGAGGTATTCTTGGCATGCTACCTGTGAAGGTCATGTGTAAGTTCATTAGACATCATTTGTGTTAAAACACTGAAAAGATACCAGGGGTGCAAGGCCTCTGCATTGGTAATTATCCAAAATGCCTTGCCTGTTGTCTGTTTCTGTCTTTTCTTCTTTCCAGCACACCCAAAAAATGGTAACAAGGAGAATTTGCAGTGGGGTATGTTTTTTCACAAACAATGGTATCCCCCAAAAGGAGTAACTTTCAGAAAGTGCATGCCCATCTCTCTACTTTAATGGTTGCTGAAGCACATGCCACTTAAATTGCAAAAGGTACACCTCGACCTTGAAATTCTGCCAACATCCTAAAAATGTGTTTGATCTACAAGTTGCCCAGTTAGGTGGGCATTCGTTTGGTAGTTTTATTCTGATTTGTTTGGTTGGTTTTTTCCCCTTAATTTATTTTTTGCAAGTGTTCAAGTTCAGGCATTGGCATCTCTTCCTTGAAAGGAAAACCACAGCCAAACCCCTGTGCCGAGCTGTGAGTGCTGATAGCTGTACTTTAGGTACCAATGGCTAGCGGGGGGCAGCAACGTGGTTTGAAGCTTTGTCCTCTCAGACCTTACCTGACTGGTGAATCATACAGTGTATGTTACCTAGAGGGGAATGTTATAGTGTATCTCAGTACATTGTCGAGTCACTGATACACAAGGCTCTATATTCTTCCTAACAATTTGTTTTAATACAGCTCGATCCTGGAGATTTTTTTTTCAAAATTGTGTGACTTCTAGAGCATTATTAATTTTAGCCTGTCACTACCCCTTGCTGTGAATGGTGATACTAATGGAAATTTGAAGAGCTCTAGAAACTATTTCCATTGTAAAACCTTTCTCCACGGTAAAATCTTTGTAGGAGCAGGGAAAAAAGATTTGGTTTCTCTTTTTCCTTTGCATACAATTTGGCAAGGAAACTCAATATTTAAAGGTACTTCACTGGTCTTCACCAAAGTTGAGGATGGTGCTGCAGTGCTGTTAACTCATAGAATCATAGAATGGTTTGGGTTGGAAGGGACCTTCAAAGCCCATCCACTCCAACCTCCCTGCAAGGAGCAGGGACATCTCCAACCGGATCAGGTTGCTCAGAGCCCCATCCAACCCGGCCCTGGATGTTTCCAGGGATGGGGCATCCACCACCTCTCTGGGCAACCTAGGCCAGTGCTCTACAACCTTCCGTGCAGTGGAGGCAACTGAGCAAGGGGAGTCGGAGCACGTGCAGGAGATCAGGGATGGTGCAGAGATGCAATCCCAGGTCTCTGAGCCATAAGCTGGCTGTCAGCCTACACAGGTGCCCCCCGAAAGGATGTTCATTTGGGCAGAAGAAGCATCTAGATGTAGCAAATATACAAAACAGGGGCTGAGGGATTATACCAGAGTAGTATCTTGTATAATTGCTAATATCCACGGCCTAGTGAAGAATCAGATTGAACAGAACTGGGACCTGTGCCAGCTCCATGCTGTGCCAGAAGTCAGCCTGGCATTTTAAACCCCATTTCGGTCATTCTTTTCTACTCGACAAAGCACTTCTACCTGTGTTTATGAAATGCTTTGTTGTTGTGGGGCGTTACATGTCCTTCCCTCGGGTATATTCCTATCTGCACTCCTGTAGAAAATGCTTCACCTGGTATGGTGTATAGCAGGATGGTTTTAGCACTGCTGTATTGCTGCAGAAAATGATAACTCTGGTTTCTTTAGGAGTGTTATAAAAGCATTTACACAGATAACATTCCTGAAGCACAGTAATAGCACAAATGTATTGGGGATGTTTCTCAATTATTTCATATTCTCATATATCCTCTTTCCCCATCTCCTCTCTCCCTCCCTATATGTAACTTTTAGCAACGGGGATGGCTGTGACAAAAGAAAACACATTTTTCCCTATTCATGATAAAGCATGAAAATCCAACTCACCCAGGGGAAGCTCCAGACATCTGAAGATGCTGCAGGTTTTGCTGAGCATACAAATGCTCTGCTGATGCTGTTTTAGACGTTCGTAACAGGAGATTAATTCAATTAGCAGAGCTGGGAAATGCTGCTACAGCTGAAGTATGCTTGTAACACGCCATACTGCCATTTCTTATGGGAAACCTCGTGGGCTGGGGATAAAGGAAAGTGATTCTTTTAGGAAGTTCTTCTAGTAAAGCTGCTAGTCTGTCAACTAATCATGTCCCTTGTTCCTTAGCCCAACCTGATAGAAAATAGTAAGTGTCCATGGAAGACTGTCAGTTAGGAAGTCACTGGGATAGTGGGAAAATAAAAGTCAGGAAGTGGCTGCTGTACCAGAAGTGACCATGACTCTAACAGGGTGTGTTAGGTGCCAGCACCTCTCTTCGGAGCCGCAAAGATGTGCCTGGCAGGCACACCATGAACTGGGGTGTACAGAGTAACACTGAGTGCACGTTGACAGGTGTATTTGCTAGAGATTCCAGCTGGTGTGGATGCTCAACAAAATAGGTAATTTCCTTAAGCTGTTTTTAGCAGTAAGGTCATAAAGAATGAAATAGATTTTCCTCTCTTAAATGACTCCACTTTAATCCAGCTGAGAAACAATAGTAGGCTTTATTGGTGTAAAGGGACTTGCTCTTTGCTTGTGTAGTTTGTATTCTACGAATCAGTAAGAGCCTGCAATATTTATGTGACACCTTGAAGTCCTCTATACGGAAACTCAGTCCAGCAACAAATATGAAAATTCCTTCCGCTTTCTGTCCATTAGAGCCTTCAGCTGGGAAATGTCAGTGAAGGACTGCTCAGCTGAAACATGACCTGCAGTTTTTCTTGAATGAAAGAGACATTGATGTTGCAAAGTATTGATGCCTTCAGAAAGATGCAGTTAAAGAGCTTTTTTATTTACTTTACAGCATCAACCTCTGTGCCCACAAATGAAGTCATCTTTTCCAAATGACTCTGACACAGAAATAACCAGCTCCTGCAGCCATTTTCACCTCTAAGAGTTGCAGAAGATCTGTGTTATCTCCACTGGAGTAGTACTTATTGATAAAGACCTAGATTTACTAAAGCTTTGCCATACACTCTTGTTAAGGTTCTTGTTTTGGTAATCTTCTGTGCCTGTTGCCTGATTCCCTGTTTAAATGTGTAAATGAATATTAACTGATGCTGATTCTGTTTTTTATTGAGACATTCCCAGAAAAGAGGGAGGAGACAGAAAACCCTTCACATCCTCGCGTTCTGCGCTTAACTTAGCCCATTAGTTCTAATATTGTGAAGTGTTTTTAGACCTAGATCAGATTCAGCCATTAGCAAGTTAAGTAGAGCTATTGCAGAAGAGAGATGTAACATTCCTGTTTGTTCTTTTGCATCTACTGTGGCATTTCAATTAAACATGATGGTGTTTTTTCAAAAGCTGCTCAAAAGACTATTTTTAGATAAAGAATCTGGCACAGCCCACTAATGAGAAGTTTGTTCCGTGCTGCTGATAGCCATGGCCTCTTTCATTTATTTATTTATTTATTTATTTTTTTAAACTTTGTTTAAAAGCCAAATAAGTAAATATTGCTGGGCTCCTGCCTTTTTAATCTGAAGATCAAATCACTCCCATGAGGAGCTTCTGTCTCTTGTACTCAGCTATACTCCTTCATAAGCAAGGGCCAGCATTTTAAAGTGGCTGATATAGTAAGTGCTTTAAGTTCTGGGTGTTCAGTTTGATGTGTTCAAAAGGGCTGATTTTTGGAAAGTCCAAAGCCACTCACTATTAAAATATCAGATTCTGCTAGGTGACTGGGCAAAATTCCCAGCCAAACACCACTACTTCATAGTGATATTTTAAAGCAAGATCCTTTAACAAGAAAGATCACTGAAATGATGCCATCGATATGAATTTACCTTTGGGGCTGTAAAATAATATGGGAGCTCACATGCATATCCTCTGGTTCTGCCTCCTTGTTACCAGAGGCAGGTGAGGAGAGGGTGACCTGGGACTGGGCTGAAGTCCTGTGGTTGTCCGTGGCACTGCGCGGTGGCTGAGTACTGGGACAGGCAAGTCGAAGGGAGCCTGCAGAAACTGAGGGCAAAGTCACCAAGGGGACGCTTGGGTAAATGCAGTGTTCGTCTTCTCATTTCCGTACGTTTTCTCTCTTCTCAAGCATACCAGTCAGAGAAGCTTGCATATGTGTTTATTTACTGCTCTGTTGCTGTTCTGCCATCCCCAGAAGCTTGGTGGAGGAAATAGATTACAAACTGCCACTCAGCTAAAGGTGGTCACAAAACCCCCCCACTGTTTCCAAAGCAGAGCACTTGGGGGTCAGAGCATGTCCACGCCAGTCACTGTCAGTTTTGTCATCTTTTTTGTCATTTTGAGGCATCTGGCAGTGACTTCAGTGGAGCAAATTTGCTTTTAGCCAGCTGATGGTCTGCCTCCTGGCCGCCTTTCTTTGCAATGCAGAAGCAAGATTTTTCCAGCAAGATTTTCACCTGGAGGTGCAGGGATTTTCCCCCCAGTCAGCAGAGCTGTGTTGATTTATGCCAGCTGAGAACCTGACCTTTGCAGTCCAACCTGCTGAACTCCTTCCTGGGCAGGACCTTCATTCTGAGGGGATGCTCTGCAGTTGCAGATGATGAGGGACATTGCTTATGGTCTGTCATAAAGAGTCCAAAGCTTTCCAGGGAAAAGTCCTTAATTTCAATCACTCTCATGTCTGATACTTCACAATGGAGACCGTCACTGGTGAGGCTTTCTCCTAATCTCTTCCTATTTCAGTGCTTAAGAAAGTGTGGTTCTTAGAAAGAGGCTTTTGCTGTTATGGCTAAGACAGTTGATGATTTTTTAGCCTGGATGTGTTAAGATGAACAGCTTTTAATTTGTCATGGAAATTAGTCATTTAGAATAGATGTTTTCCTACTTAAGTGGACTCATTCAGTGTGAATCACTGTGTGAAAAGTCACACAGAGCCAGCCTCACTTGGTGCTCCATGTGAATCTGTAGCAACACTTCATCAAAGTCAGTACATTTAATTTAAATAAAGAAAATCCAGTGTGAATGGGTCTGGAATCAAATGTCATGTTTTCAGACATCTGTGGTGGTTTCAGACACGACTGGAAGCGGTTGAGAGACTGCCACTGGGTGGTTTTAATGGCCCACAGGAGAGTGCCTCTATAAAAATGATGGAGTGGCACTGCTCGTTAGCTGCAAACTCTGAAGGTGAAATAGATAAACTTCCCAGCAAAAAAGAAAGTGGACCTATGAGCCATTTGTAGGACATGTATATACCATGCAGCTGAGGGTGAGAAAGAACCCACTGAATTTTCTGTCTGTACGTCCAGTGTAGGGCTGCTGTAGCTGCCTCGTTGCTGCTTCCCTGCCCTTGGCACAGGCTGCCTGTGGGCTCAGAAGAGGTAACTCAGATCCTAGATGATATGACTTTTAAAGGCAACTAAGTGATGTTGGATCATAAGGTGGGATTTCAAGTAGATTAAATGAATTAGGAGCCATCTAGAACTTTTTGCATTTCCTCTAGACTGTATTGTCATTCCCCGCTACCTCAGGGACCACCACCATTAGCAGTGCAGGCTAAGTTTCCTGTGCCAGGGCTTCAGGGCTGGAGAGTATTCCTGTTATGTGTCTAGGATTAGTGGCCTCTAGCACCTGCGTGGGCCTTTGCTTATTAAATGTATAACCTTCAGATTTCCAGATTTCCCATGATGTTCATGCAAAGGGAGATTTCTTAGGTACTCCACATTGGGTACGGACATGACCCTTCCTTGGCTTCATGCCTTGGAGGATTTATAGGGATACCCATGGGGGTTCTACCGAAGTGCAAGGGCCCAGTTTACTAATATGATTGGGAAGAAACTGAGAAAAGTAGCTGGTTATCCAAACAAGAAGATCCAAACTTTAAAAATTTGAGTATGCTTTTGAAAATGTCTACTGTCACCTTATCACTGCATAGTTTCATAGCTCCTACTTCTTGGCCAGATGGCAAGTTGATTGGTAGCCCAAGCAGCTCTGATGATTTTTGCCAAGAGCTTCCTAGCAAAATGGTGCTGTGGATTTGTATTCCTTTTTTCCACACCATCACTGGATGCAGCAGCAGAAAGCTGATAGCAAGACAAAGTGAAGCACATTCACATGTCCTTTTCCCTATGGACAAAACAGCATTGCAAATTTGTTGGAGGGTTTCTGATTAGCAGATACTGGCTAGAATGACTTGGACTTTTGAATACATTTTGGTTCCTTGTTTGCAAGTGAAGAGGTATGGAAAACCCTGATGGCATTGATATGTTTCTTTTAAATTTAACTTTTATTGATTATTGTAGATGATGCCCATTTACTTATGGAGGAGCATAGTCTGAATTGCCTTAGAGTACATTTCTGATGTAAATCAGACCACCTCCCCTGATAGCTAACGTCCAGGATCTGGCATGCACTGTTTTATTACTTGTTGATTCTCCTGCGACATTCGGATCCTGCAAAAATAAAAAGCTCTCTGATGGGATCTGATAAAGCAGATCTTTCTGGAAATGTTGCTTCATGGAGATGATTGATAGCAAAATTCTTCCCCACCACTTGTCTTGCTGAACTCAGAAATGCTCTAGCTGGAATAGACTGGATGGACTGGGCTGGCACTGGTTCATTGTTGTTATGTTGTGGTCAGCAGAGGCCTCAAACTTACATGTTTCTGAAAAATTATGTGTTGCCATATATTCCTCTGCACTGGACGCAGTACGTGCTGGTGATGAGACTACTAACCCTCAGTCAGCACTGATGAGTTAATGACAGGGGTTTACTGAGAAGAGTAAGGTTTGCATGTTACGTCTCTGTAAGCAGTGTTGACTGTACTTTGGAGACTCTCCTTTGGGACCTGGTCGGTCATCTGGACAAAAGGTGGAAAGATACAAGTTGCCTTCTCATGCATGATTGCTTCTTGACATCAATGTTCAGCCCTTGCATGCTTGGGTGCCTGGTGATTTCAGCAAGTGAGATACAAGCAGTGAGGGTCAGCTTTTGACCTTGTGTCTTGTACTGGTTTTTCTCTGTTTCAGTGTAAATTCCAGGCCTGGTGCTAAGATAAGCAGCTCCAGGGAAATCCCCTCTGTTATAAAATTAAAAGGCTCTTGAAGATTCTGATCCTGCAAATGAGAGCACTGCTTGAGTTTGAGTGCTTCATTGGCTTTATTAGAGCTAGTCCCGAAAGTAAATTTACTTAGGTGTGTTAGTGTTTGCAGAAGGAGGTTTTGATCCTGTAAACCATCATGCAGGCAGAGAGGGCTTCCCAAGCATTTGGAGAGATAGGAATAAGCCCCTCTAAGTCATTTAGAAGCTTGTAATCTTGCTTTAGTGTTAGCACACCTCAGAAGAGTGAGCTTCCCGTGCACTGTGTCTGGCAACACTTAACTCAGGATCCAGTTAAACGCAGCAGGGAGGAGGAGCTGGCTGAAAATGTCAGCTTGAAAACCACGTATGCTCTGTTCCGTTTGGATATTGCTGACATAAATATGGATGATGAGAGTCTCTACAGCTGTCAGTGCATTTACCCCACTGCAAAACCAGCGTGACAAGGCTACATCTGGAGTTTGTCATGAGTCACGTTGCTTAATTTTTTCATGTCAGGATTTATTTTTTTTTTCCAGTTTTTAGTTTGGTATGACAAACATTTCAACATGTGTAATTTATTTAAAAAAAAAAAAACAAACAAAAAACCGCAACAAAAACCCCTGAAACCTTGGATTATGAAGATGTGGTCTTAAGTGAATCTGAAGTGTGAGGTATAGCAAAAACAGGATAGTTGTTGACAAAGGTACTTCTGATTCTTCTGGGTCACTGTGTTATTTCTTGGGAGTTAGATTTCAGTTAGGCTGAAATAAAGCAGGTGTTTACTCCATTTTGATAAGGAAATGTCAGCTTTAGTCTATGAATACAATGAAATCAATAAGCTCAACAAAGCTGTGAATGGGAGAGTTGGCTACATAAGCAGAGGGCTGAGTCCCACAGCTCCATTTGGAAAATAATAACTGCTTTCTACAACTGCCAGGTGAGATTGTAGCCTGGGTGTAGCCAGGGGTTGACAAGAGGGTGCAGGAAGGCTGGTAACTGCTGGAGTGTGCAGCAGCAAATCAACTGGCATCAGGCAGCTGTGCAGCTTGCATAGAGAAGACCTCTGAAATGCAGATGTTATGTCAAAGCTAATGCAACCTATAAGGCATTAAGGGTAGCTCTGTATGGGACAAGGCCAGAAATACATTGCAGATGTCTTCTGCAATGCCTTTGTGTCCCTCTAAAGCCAAGAAGTGCACAGACTTTTAAAGCAGGATCTTTAACAAAGTTATTGACTATGTTAATTTAAAGCTTCCTAGAAAATACACAGGTAATTTTGGAGCAGTGGGCAGGGATATCATTAGTTTCTTGAGCTGTTCCTGCCCAGGAAAGGGAGCATGACAACTCATCTCCAGATTTTTACAATGATGGTATGTCTCAAGGAAGGAAAGGCTAGTTATAAGCTCTGCCAGCCAACTGTGGGACCCAAAGAGCAGAAGCAAGGGCGACGGACAGCTCCGAGGATCAGCATTTTAAAGTTTGGGGGAAAGGGTTCATTTGTCTTATGCTGGGTGTTGAGCAGGTTGGCAGGCTCAGGACCTCTCTGTTTAGGCAATAGAGAGAGAAGGTGACAAGCTCAGATCAGATTTGTTTTAAGGAAGAAGCAGCTGCTTGTGTCAGGTTCATGGGTCTGTTTTGAGCAATGAGCAGAAGTTCATGGCACTTCATGGGACCCAGCTAGTTCAGCCATCCATGTTATAATAACGATGTGGCTTCACATAAAACAAACCACTCTGAGCTGGTTACTCCGACCTACTGTTAGGGAACCCAGTACAGTAGGTCAGAGTAACCAGCTGTAACCATTCAGTGGCTTAAGATTGGGCTGCTGGGGAAGACAACAGCTGAGGTCTGACTTGGATCCTCTAGTGATGATGCATGTTACGAACTTAACAGGGCTCTCTGGTGAGGATGGGTGCTGTAGGCAGCAAGAGTGCCTGTGATGGGTATCTCCAGTCCTACATTTAACAGGTGAAAACATTACTTTTCAGGTCAACTGTTATTCTTGGCCTTTCATTATCTGTGTTTGGTTTCTCTGCATAGCTCATGTCCTTGTTTGTGCTGGTTTTGCCTGCCTTGTTATGCCAGGTGCACCAGGTACCAGCCCAGCCAGCAGCTCAGAGAGGTGGCAAGGAATGTGGAGGGCCCTGCTCACCAGAAAGGATTCAGCTCTTCAGCATGGTGCGGTGTTCGAAGAAAGGACGCTTCAGATCCTGGCACCTGGTCCATCCCTTGTACAGGTTGAGCACTGTAGTGATTTTGTTCCTAGTTTAGTAAGTTAAGGGGATTTCAGGCAGACTACTCCTATGAAGTCCATAGGAGGCATTTTGATGCAGTCAACGCTCTCTCTTTGTCTACAATGTGAATTTGTCTCATGAATTTTCCTTGACTTTCACGTAACATCTTCGAAGTGTGGATACAACTTCTTTGTTGTGGTTTTTTTTTTTTTCCCTCTTTTCTTCTTTCTTTGATAAAACTACTGCGGATTCTGGGTTGCATCTTGCATCACGCTCATGAGCTTCACACTCTTGTTACTCCATGGATGCCAAAGTGTTATTCTGGTTCACCCTTGTGCAGCTGGAAACAGTCGAGCCTTTTATCTATAGCTGGGTTGTGGGACTCTTGTCAAAATAATCTGTTTATTTTTTAATATTTTGCTGGTCAGGACCAAATTCTGGGGATTTTTTTGTTCCTCTTTTTCTCCACAGCCCTAGGGGCAGAGGGTACAGATTGTGCAGAGCTCCTTGAATCAATACTGTAGGGTGAGTGGCTCCTGCCATCTGCACGGAGGGAACTCAGCAATGCCCCTCCTGATACGCAGCGATTTCCTGCTTTTCCAAAGCTCTGCTGCATGGGGCCAGTGCCCAAGTGAGCGCATTTGCACAGCAGCCAGCCTTTGGGGAACCACTGACCACAACAGCAATTTGCTGAATTTACTGAACGGTTGGAAATGCTGCATCATTTCTTGGGGTGTCCTTTGTATTGACTGACTGATGCATACATACACACGTGTGCACCAGGCTTGGGACCGGCCAGCCTGCAAGTTTTAGAAACATGTCCAAAGTTTCACTTATCAGAGTGGGGTCATCTTAGTTTCTGTTTCTGATATTCCCAGTTCTGTGGGAGTGTGTGCAGTTTTAGTAAATGTACTGTGTCATCTGTCATTTCTCATGTGACGCGTTCACATGCCTACAGAAGTGTCAGGCTTATGGAGCATTCTCATAGCAGGGTTATGAAACACAGCTGAGTAGATTAAATGCCTCAGTGTTCATGTGCTGCAATGTCTGCTTTCCTTCCAGAGCCCTTGTTGCTGTGCATGACTCCAAAGAAATTTCCTGCTGTTTTCCTACAGTCACATCTAGTATTGGGTGGAGTTTCTTTGCCTTTGCCTTTTTCTACATTTACTAGCCATTTTCCCTTTCAGCAAGACTTTCTGAGGCTGAATGAAATAGTAATACTGAGGACTCTTAAGAGGTATTATAGTGCCAAAATTATTTTCTGACATTAATTAATATACTATAAGCTCACTCTAATTTATTTCCACCTTCCTCTTCCTCTCTGCCTTGCCACTCATCTGCCCTCTTTTTATAATCCCTGATATTCTCCTTACGCAGTAGAATGTGTGTGATCTCGTCACAAAACCAATTTCTTCTTTTTGGGCAATAGAGTATTAAGATTTCCCTCTGCATCTGCAGTAATAACATAATTAAATAAAGTCATAATAATAATTCTGGTGTTTTGCTGTGGTAATGTGATGGCCACTGCTAGGGTGATCAGCTTGGAGATGTTTCTTGCTGCTGGTAAATACTTGCGATTAACATGGAGCTCTGGGTTTTTGATTTTTCCATTCCACACTAATTCTTTTTTTCTTTTTTTTAATTGTATTTTTAAGAAACACAGAGCGAGCCACTAGAAAACTTCCAATACCTTTAACTTTGTATTGCCCACCTTGCTCAGCCCGTGAAAACTGAATTCCAGCCAGGTTCTTTCTGTCATGCTTGGACCTCTGTGGCATGAGGTCTCAGGCATCGACATGCTGAAATTTGTAATGAACAGCCATTACTTATGGATGGTCTGGATGTTTTTCTCTCACCAGAAGGCTTGAGTCATTCATGTTTCATTGCTTCTCAGGGGACGATGGGCTGGAGTGACCTTGGGCAGCGTGTACTCTGCTGCTGGAAAGGTAATTAAAAATGAGAACTGGTAAACAGGGCTACGGCTGGCTCTCAGTCACGCGGGGAAACAACCCATACTTCCATGTTAGACTTCTTCCTGGAGAGGGAAAATATGCACAAGCTTGAGCTTAAGCTCAGTGTGTATTGCTGAACCCCAGAGATCATCAACAAAGGTCACCTCTTTCCTCTCTGCTGAGACAGAGGAAGAGATGGGAAGACACAAGAGTCACAGGCATCTGCCTGGAGAGAAGTACAGCTGAGACTGCCCCGTCCCAAAATACTGCAGGACCTCCCAGCTCCCACAGAAATGGCAGGAGTCCGGTACTACTGTGCACAGAGGCACCAGAGTTCTAAGCGTGTCTTCCTGGGTCTGATTCCCAAAAATGCTGAATGTAGAAGTTCCCACCAGCCTCCACAGGTACTTTTGCAGCTCAGCAGCCTTTCAGAAAAAGTCCACAGAGGAGTGAACGGCCTATGTTTTGTTTTCTTTCCCACTGTGCAGGCAAATGGGACTGTGGCGTGGGAATGGAAGTGTGTTTTTGGTGGGGTGGTTGGTGGGAATGAGCAGTGGGAGCCGAGGCAGCTGTCTGGCATCCACCTTCCTCCTGGTCCCAGTCCTCCACCTGAGTGCCGGTGCTGTGAAAGTGGCAGTCTGGCCCTGTAATTAAATCTCAGCAACTGTGCAGTATTCAAGAGCCCGTCCTCCCAGCCCATCAAAAACCCATCACTCAAAAGAGATCCTATTAATTGCCCGTGGAGATAAGCAAGAGACATATGCAGCAAGGCCTGTCAAGCTTGCTGCTCCCAGCCCACAAAAATTTGCTTCCAGAAGGCTGCGTTTAGACAAGCCGATGTGTGGGGCCAGCAAGGACTCAGACCTTTAATTTGCACCTCCTAGCATGATTCGATGGTAATGGGATGAAATGTTATGGCAGAGTATTGACCTCTGGCTGCCGCAGTTGCTCTGGCATTGGGAGTAAACAAATGTTAACGTGGGGGTGGTGATTCTCTCATAAACAAGCAGCAGGGATGCTCAAATGCTGTTTTGTGACAATGAATAGATCACACCGAAAACAACAGATGCTGATTTCAATAAAATAATAGCATTTTCAGGCAATGGTTTTCTGCAACTTCAAAGAGCTTTGCAGGCCAGAATTAATAAGCTGGTGCTACTGTGAGTTGTTGCTGCACAGCAGAGCAATAGACCTGTTTCATTGCTGCCTTTCAGCTTAGCCCTTGTTCTTCACTTCAGTTGATAGTAAACTGCTTTGCAGAAGGGTAGTTTAATAAAACAAACCTGCTGTACTGGCTTTTCTGAATGGGCAGAACTCCGAATGACAAGAGGTTTGAGGTGCATTATCTTACCAGTTATTTAGTAATCTGGCTGGTGGACAGCCCCGTGTGGTACTGAGCATAATGTACTTATCTGCGATTAATAGAGAGGTCTCTTTCAAGTCCTTCTAGTTGGGGGACACTGATTGTTCCAGCCTTCTGGCTCAATCTGTAATCTCGACACTGCTCTCAGCTGGGTGAATTTGTGTCCTGAAATCGTTCCCTGCCCTGATTCACTATTCCAAGATCTCTGAATCTCAGACATTCCCTGAAGAGCAACGAAAAGCTGAAAGGCAAAATTGAACAGGACAGTGGACTGTATAATATGGAATGAGACATTTTTTTCCTGTTAGCAACATGGCAGCAGATATCTTTTTCTCCAATTCTATTTTTGTATTAAGGTGGGAAAGGAACAGAAAACCTGTTCTTTTGGGGTTAGGCTCTAAACACACTGCAGGCTGAACAACTGTTTGGTAATTAAGTTGGTACAAAAGCCTGGTGGAAGACAAACAGTTTAAAGCTGTGTATTACTGCAGGAAAAGAAAAGCATCAGTAAATGTTTCCTTTTTTGCACCATTTTACTCATCTCAGTGGTGTGGAAGCCATCTATCCTCAATGTCAGTCCTTTTCTGATAATAACACTGCAGGTTTAGCAGGTCTTCCGCCTTCCAGGAAATTCCTTCTCCTCCCAAATCTGTTCTGCAATGTAAACATGCATGTATACAAATAGAGGGCTTGGTCAGATGCTTTGGGTCAACAAGTAAAGGTTTTTGTTAATAGAAGCTCTGTGTTTTGCAGTCCCCTTTCCTGGAGATGAGGTAGATTTTCTGACCTTCCCTGGGAGGCTGACCCTCTTTGTGCTGTGCCCTCCCTTACCTAAATGGTGGTGATGTGACTCATGAGGTAGTCCGAGATCAAAATGAACTTGTTACCCTCACTTCAGTTCTTTGAAAGGTCTCATGCTCCTTGTGTAGTGATATCTCTCTCTTCTTGTTTTTGTTGCTGAAAGATCTTATTATTTGTCCTAATTTCCTCCGGAAGATGTGACTGGGTTTGTTTGTTGGGCAGCCCTCATTCTCTATGGAGGGAGTGCTCCTCTGCCACAGCAACAGCAGCTGTACTGGCTTTCAAAAAGTAACGTTTTCTCGTGGTTTCAGAGGCCTGCAGAGGGCACTGCCTCATTAGACTATTTGAGGAGGGCCCGTTGCATCTCCCTGTGATGGGCTCTGTATAATCAAAACAGCTCTTCTTGCAGCTGGAGTAAATAGTTCAAAAGTTCTGGCTGTTCAATGTTTTTAGTAAACATGAAAAATAACATGGAAATCGCTAGGCACCTTTCCTCTTACTCCTCTTCAGGTGGCTTTGTTTTCTGGACTTCTGTTCTTTTTGAGGTTTATCTTCAAAGGGTTTTCAACAACTTCTTTGTACAGTTATATTTTCTCTCCCTGACAATTCCCCGTGCCAATTAGGTACCAAATTGGCTGCAGAGTTAATTGCCTCTTCCTAGGAGGACCCTGCTATCAGGGACCAGGGGAGGGACCTTTTTTTGTCATCAGTTTTTCCTGGAAAATTCTTCCTCCTCAGGCAGAAGTGCCCTCCTTGTGAAAAAATTACAGCATCAAGGACATAGTGGTAGCGATGCATCTCATATTGTTGCTTTTGCCTCTTTCCTACTGCTGCAGTCTCTTTGTTTGTGCGAACTGTTCAGTTCCCCTATGGAATACTGCTGGCCTCGTGCTTGCAGCTCCCGGGTCACCCTCTGGCTGCACCCTGCCCATTGTGACTGGTGTGAAATGTTTGTTTTCTGGGGTGCCTGCACAGCCCATGGGAACCTGTCACCTGTAGCCAGCTGTGGCTGGTTCTCCAGGGGTGGTCACACACCCTCCAGCACTCTTATATTGGGTCTGCCAGCCCATTTTTACATCATCTTCTGCCCTAACTCCAGCTGCAGCACGGAGAGAGGGTGACTTGTTCAAAACCTGCTGACATTGCAAATTGCTGACAAGCAAATGGAAGTCTATTCTTTATGATTGCTCTCTCTGGGATTTCATGGCGGGCGAAACTATTTGTTTGCTGTTGCAGTGTTTAACAGAGGCAGCAGCTATCGAATGTGAGGGATCTGCCAGATTTCCCAAGAGTCAAAATAAAATTCAGCCATGGCGAGGTGTTCTTGGTTGCTCCCTGTACATAAATCCTCAGCTACCTTACTTCAAGGTCAGTTAGGTATTTCATGCATCATAAGCGGTTCGCTTTGTTGAGCAAGTGGGAAGTAATGCTGCCCAGACATATCAAATCTCTGATTTTACTACTTATATTTCTTCTGTATGGAAATGCTTGGATTCTGCTTTGCTTCATCACCAATATGACTAATCATGTATGCACACAAGCAGTTCTGGACAAGCTGTTTTCAGGATGATGGCCCTGCAGCCATTTCTAGGGAGCTGCATTTTGTGATGGCAGGTGGGGAGCTGCTGCCTACATAAGCAGAAGATTTTTTTTTTTTTTTTGTGTTTAGCTGCCTGGTGTGGAATAGATGTTTGAAATGCACTGTCTCCTTGGGCTCTGTTAGCACTCTTCACAGGGAGTGTTTGAAAGGGAATTTCTGTCTCTCTGGTGCCAACAAACTTGACAGAGCTTTCTTTTACATTGAGAAGGTTAATCTGCTGCATGTATGCCAGAATTCTGGTTTTCAATAGTTTTCTTCGTTTCAATGGTTTTCTTCATTTCTAAATACATTTTTAGAGTGGGTTTGTACATTCAAACATGCAAAGTTAGGTTTGAGATTTTTTTGCGCATCCCAGTTCCCAGAGACAAGCGATCAAGGTTCAAACCTCAGGTAGGGAACAAAAGGAAACTAAATCTCTGGGTTGTGAAGAAGAGCCTGAAAGCCAATGAACGGTTCAAAATCCAGAAGGCAGTCAGGTGTAAACTCAGAAATAATATTTTGGGCTGAATGTAGTTCTCCTGATTGTACAGCAAGACAGGTATCACATGACTGTGACTATGTATTGCAACGACATGAGGACTGGTTGAGGGAGCATGCACAGTCTGGGTTTCCTGGCTTTGGTGCCCCAGAGTACACAAGCTTTAGCAAATTAAGCTGTAAACCAAATCTTCATGATGAGATTAATTAGCAAAACCATTCTTCATGTTATAGTATTGGTAGCAAATTATTTTGAAAATTTCTCTTGGACATGTCTCTTATGTAGCCAGTGTTTTGTTTTGTTTTGTTTGTTTTTATTAGAGCTGGTCAGGAATTAGAAGTTACCTTGCTCTTAAATAACTGTGCTTTATTTCAAAGACTTCATATATCTTTGCTAAATATAGGTGGGCAGTAAGCTGTATGTCCATGCCACAATGGCTGTTTGCAGGATGTCAAATCCATGTTCTTTGGTACGGTGATGACAGAATATTCTGCAGGGAAATGTGAGCATGTGGAAATAGGTATTTAGGGGTCCTGATGGCTTTATTAGTTCTGCCACTCTTCTGTCATTAACCTCACTGGTTCCATCTTTATTTGTATGTGACCTGGGGCAAGGTCTCTTATTTTCTGTGCTCAGTGTGTACATGTAACATGTACAAATTTAGTGTGGAAACAGCAACCACAGAATTCTCAGTTTCTTACTGCCTCCTTATTGTCCTTACTTTTTTTTTTGTTTTCCTGGGAAAGACAAAAATACTCAGTATTGAGGAATCTGGTACTGCCAGAGCTTGCAGCCCTCTTGCCACGCTTGCTTCCTATCCTAGCTACTGCACAGAGACAGTAGCCAAATTGCATGAAAGTAAACTAAATTGGCAACAGAGTCAGAGTGCACACAGGAGTTTCTTAGCAAGTTCAGCAAAAAAAACGGTTCTGGCAAGCAGACAGGCATCAGCAGCAAAGGCTTCAGGGAGACTTCCACCAAGGAATGGTAGATCTGGGTGTTGGTGTGCAAGGGCCATTTCATGCTGAGCTTATGTGAAATTTCTAATGCAGACCTCTAAAGCACTACATAAGAAATTCTGTAGCTTCGAGGCTTGGTGTAGATTTAAGGCTTGGGGTGATCCACAGTGAGTGTGAACAGGCGTAGCTGCGTCAGGGCAACGGGACTCTGCCTATTGCCCCACAAACCAGTCCGTGGAGGGCTTTGGGGTGCTCATTTGAGGATAGGGTTGCCCCACAGTGGTCCATGGCATATCTGTAGAAATGCGCCTGCCTTGGTGAATTTTCATTTCAATGCTTTGGGGTATTCCTGGTTTGGGAGAAATTTTGGATATCAGCAAATGGTAAGAAGATGCTGACAGTGCGTGCGTAGATGCAGGTTTTCTCTCCCGGCTCTGAGAGCACAAATATCCTTTGAAGGGTAACTAGGACCATGCTCTGTTTTTGTATCTGCTTAAAATCTTGATTTACAAATAGGTTCCTATTATATGCCTCTCTAAAAATTAGATTTTTTTTTTTTTTTTTTATAAGAACTATTGAAATTATTGACTTACCAGCCCTGTCACTAAAACAGAATTGAATCTAGCACCTCCTGATTGTTATCAACTGTTCCTGGTTGGCTACAGTGCATGATTGGTATTGATCTTGTGGGAATAAAACTAACAATGCTTTTGTTTGGGGATCTGGAGAGATATTTATCTTTACATCTGTGACTATCATTTTCTATAAAAGAACATATCCAGGTTTGTAAATTCACACTACAGTTATACATTTTATTACTTTCTACCAATGATTTTTCATGGGAAATATTGAGCAAGATGCTGATTTTTTTTTTTGTACAACTTTCCACTCTGCTCTTGTCTGGTAATGGTCCCGCGGGTTAATGGATATTGATGTGTAGGATTCTGGAGATGGAGAGAGGGGGAATAATTTTATGGCCTAGGTCTTCATCATCTATCAAAACTATATGATGATTTAGATTTTATTGCATATATATATTTTATATATATATTTTTGTATATTGTATTTGGGTCAGATGCACAGCTATTTAATGAGTGTATTGATTACCAAGTTTATGGACCTATCAAAAAGGGAGGAGAGACATGAATGTAATAAATAAGCATTAATATTAGTTCATCCTATGCCCTGATGTTTATTCAGATAGGTTTTCTGCATCAAACTGGACTTGAAAAAGGGGACCGTGGTCAGAGCCCTTCTTTTTGCTCATTTTCCCCCTCTGATGCCAGGGCAGGACGTTCCTGGGAAATGGAAGGAATGGAGCAGCTGCAGGGGAGGGTGACCAGATCCCTCCATTTGGCAGATTTGTTCCTGTTGTATCTGGCGAACCCAAACAACAGGACACTTCAAGAATATGTTACAGCTTGGGTGGGGTGAGACAAAAGGAGGCATCCAAGCTGATTTCTTTAGCTGTGTTTTTGCTTCCAACCTGGGAGAGTTTGGCCTGGATGAGGTTGCTACTTACCCTTTTAGAAGCAACATTTACCTCCCTTGAGTATATCGGTGATCGTGTCATCCATGGGCTTTGTCTGCCTAACTTAAGCGGCTACAGGCTCAGACACACATGCAAGCCTGCATCAAATCAGGTACAGGTGTTCATCCTGACACATTTCAGCAAAGTGCCCCTGCGTGAGTTCATGATACAATCGCTTTCACATTAATGGGACTTGGGAGGTGCCAAAACATGGATCCTGGCTTGTGTGGTGTGGTGGCTGGAAAGAGTTTGGTCATTCCTCTAAAGCACATTGCTGAATTGGGGCTTCTAAAGTCGTCCTTACAGCCAGAAAAGAAATGTGAAGGTAGCGAGCTGAGAACACAGACTGCTTTGGTCCTATGAATGCTGTGGAATGAAAAAAGATTGCTCCCTTTTAGTTTGGATGTGGAAATGACTGGAGATGTGCAGAATTTAACACAGGGAGAAAAGTCTGATGTTTGTTGCCTTTCACTCTTGAGGTTTTGTAGCATGCTTCCAGAGGAGCCCATCTTATGGAGCGAACTGAACTTTCTGTGAAACATGTATTGATTTAATGGCATTGGTTTGTTTCACTGTCTTTTCATTAAGATGTGCCCTGCCTGATGTGGCTTAATGGTTAGTCTATTAATTGTTAATCTATTAGGAAATAATATGCTGTTTCTAAATTCATTCATGTAATTTCTAAATTCGTGTATATGTAATAATAATGTTTTACTCGTCTTATGCCATTTATAGTGAATAGGAATTTAGACACTGCCTCACAAGATGCCAGAGGAATTTTACTCTGACCTAAATGCTGTAATAGAGAGAGGAAATGTAGCCAATGTTTTTCTGATAGGTTTGTTTTGTTTTGTTGTTTTTTTTTTTTAATAAGAAATGAACCTTTGTAAATCACTTTTCTGGAAAAATACTGGACCACAAAATTATCACTGAAGTGTCAGTGTCCTGAAAAGATGGATTTTTGACAGCACATTAATAAAAAACATCATATCACACGAAACGAAAGCACCTTCAAAATGTTGTGCTATTTTGTGGTTCAGATGAACAATTGTAAAATTGTCAGAATGTCAGAAATTGACTGGACGTGTCTTCTAAATTCTCACTACTGAAGGGACAGTAGCAATGGAAAATAAAGGCAGCGCTCTCAGTTTTCCAGTGCACCTTTATATGCTGCATAGTGCCATAAGACGCGCTCAATAGTAGGCAAATCTGAGGAGGGGGAGGGAAAGGAAACTCAGCCTGGAGGAGGCTGAGATAAGAGTTTCAAAACACCTCTCTGAATTCTACATTGATAACTTCTTCAGTTTGTTTGTATGCACAGAGCGAGCTGGTAAAACAAGACAGAATAATCTGAATAATTGCTGTGAATAGAAAAACATGCAGTGAGGAGATATAATGAGAGATAGATGGTACATTAGTGTGTGAGTTCCAAATATTATCAAAAGGTTATCTTCAGCTGCTGGTGCAAACAGGCAGTGGAAACAGCAGCAGAGCTTCTAAAGTGAGTGCTTATGCAGGAGAAGACATTAAAAAAATATTCAGAGTTTCTGAGCTTTACACGTAGACTTTGGGAATTCAGACAAATTTACCTATGTGAGAGGTTTGAAGGATCAGAAGGAGACAAGGACTCTGTCTTACCGACTGCTAAGAGAAATGCCAGAGTGGTGATGTGCTTTCTGCTGCAAGTATGTGGAGGTCATTAGTTGGTGAATGCTGTGAATGTTTAAAGATGTAATTTGATGTTAGTTCCATTGCCTTTGGGTGGAGGAATGGGTTCTTGGGAGATGAGATAATTACATTTCTAGATTTTCCTTCATCATCATGGATGTTAGAAACTACTTTTTAATGAAAACGTAATTTCCTAATCCTGTGAGTCTAGGAGCTGAGGTTTCAAAACTTTTTTTTGAGAGCTGGCATTACATTTGTGACAATTGGGACCACTATTAGCTGTGGTCACTTTGTGTGTGTTCAGCTCATATAAAGAGCAACCTTTCCTGTAAGAGAACAGCATGTAACTCATAATACAGTCTGATAAATCAGCATCTGTCCTTATGCTGAAACATGTTACAGGCAGTTAAAAGGTGGCTAGCAATAAAGCAGAAGAGGCCAGAAGAAAAAACAGGCATTAACTGGTGTTCGACATAACGACAATTCTTAAGAAAAAAAAAAAAAATATTTTTTCTTCCTCTGAGGAAGACTGTACTGTCTGAGCTGCATGACTATAGCTGAGGACTGAGGTTTTTATAACAGCATTGGCAGAGCTGTGATTAAAATTTCCTGGGAAAGACAAGCTTTGCAGGGAGCTGTTGGCAGCTTGCCTGGATGTTTTGGCCTCCCAAGACCACTTCCATTTACGGGGTCGTGGCTACACGTGCCTGTGTTTCCGCATTCCCTAGACGTTGCCTCTCCCATGTCTTTTTGCTATTGATTTTTGGCAAGGTGAAGTTTCCCCAAGAAGCAGCACTTTCAGTTGATAGTTTGTGACTGTTTAAGACAGGTAAGCAGTCATAGTTTGGGGAAAATATTAAGTGCAGTTTCAGCCACCCTGAAGTTGGGTTTGATTGTCTTTGAACAAGACACACAAACTTCTGGAGTAAATATCCTGCTGTGAAGTTTAGAAGTTGGAATATTGACTCAGGCTCAGCAAGTCTCGGGGTAGCTTCTAGCTTGGCTTAAATTCTTTTTGCTGTCACTACCAGAGGAATTTATTTTCCTAGGGCAGGGTGTCCTCAGCCTGTCAGTAAATCAGTGGACACTCAAGCAGTTGGTGCCCAAGCTTCTAGCTACACGTCCTAGTCTCCATTGCAGGGAGTCTTTCTCGTGCCCTCTCTGTGACTTTTTCCACTGCACTGAGCAGAGTGGTGGCTGTAGGTAGTGAAGACCCTCTCCAAGTGCCCTCTTGCAGAAGAGTGCTGTCATCCACACAGAGGTTAAAACACTTGGAGGAAAGGCAGACTCTCAACCTTTAATCGGGCAGGAGGTTTCCCTGATCTGCTTTATTAAAGTTAGTATTTCCTTTCCTTTTCCCACAAGCATGCGGAACAAAACATTTCATTTCAGAGCAAATGGAATGTCAAGTGAAATGATTTGGTGGGGGGATTTTGTTCTGCAGAGAAAAAAAATAAAGTTTAATCCAGGAGTATTTGTTTTGATTTTTTTTATTTTTTTCATTTTCACTCTGTATTTTTTGATTCAGCAGCTGAACCATAAAACCAATTGTTGCTACAGCCCCTACATAGAGGGAGAATACAGATGCAACTAGAACCATATAATTTTAATCTGAGCCTATGACTGAGAGGTGGCGCTGAAAACTCTTTTGAGGTACACAAATGTCTAAATAATTCTTTAAAGAGAGTGATAGAAACATGAGTGCTTGGATAATTGTAACTTTTTTTCATAGATTAATTGCATAGAAAAACCAGGCAGAAATTGTACTTTTTAAAATAGGAATTACGGCATTTGATCCTGATAATTTAAATTAGTTTCACAGACTCCATTATCTGATTTGATTGTGATCACACACATGGCTTAGCCCACCCAATAAATGGTGGTTAAGCACTGAAATAAGATGTTTCTGCAAAATACTGTTTTATTTAGGTCTCTGCAACAAATGGAGCCCAGAGACCGCACTGGGATCAGTACGCTGCTGCTGTGTTTGGGGCCAGAAGTGGGACCCTGGCCAGGTCAAGGATGAGGATGTTGAGGCAGCTGCTTAGGTGGGATTACAGGGAGAAAGGGCGCACTAAAGGTGTGTGTGCTGTGGGTAAGGGTGAAAGCAAGGCTGGGAGCAGTGTGGGGTTGTGGATTAGGGATAGAGTTGGAAATGTCTGGAGTTCTCCAGGTACCATTAAGATGCAGCTGGTAGGAGTTAGTTTCCCAGGCAGGATCTATGTTGGCCTTGTATAGATTTTGCTGTTAGTTTCATAATTGCTCTGTAATTATTACACAGAAGCCAAAATACTCATTTGTAAAAGCCTGGTAACCTGAAGAGTGAAGTGATGCAGCCTTGCAGCAACCCTGGAGCAGTGGGAGTCAAGACTTATTGATCCAGACATCCCAGAGGCACAGGTCCTCTTTAAATCAATAACAAATTGATTTCGGAGCATCCGTGGCTTCATTGCAAGTGCACAGATGTTTGTTTGGCCCTGTTTTACAGCCATTTTGTGACTGGTTTAGAAGCTCTTCTCTTCGGGCTGTTAGTGTAATCTGTAGAGAGAGAATCCTCTAGAAGGGAATTTGGGGCTGCGATTCATTTTCAGAAAGAAGCTAATTTCTGTCAGCTGACAATGGAAGTAGCCTCAGGGATAGCATCATCAGGCTGAGTGAACACTCCCCAGAACAGCCGTCTCCTTTATATTACTTTTCCATGAACTTTCACAAACGCTTACCACTGAAGGATAGAGCAGTCTCACCAGGTTTCGGGTCAAGGTACTCGGATTTTATAGTTTTGTTTAATGTTTTGCTGCTGGGGAGCATTTCAGATCCTACCCAAACTGGAATTCAGCCTGAATCATAATGATGCTCCCTTTGCATGGGTGTCTGTGACCTGTGCTAGTCCCAACAACTGATCTGGACTTCCTGAAGCTGCCTTTAAGTGCTGGCTGCAAAGCTGCACGGAGGCTGCCATCTCTCCCTAGTCTAGTCCCTTCTTGTGTTCATTAAACACCTTTATCCAAGTGGCCAGTTGGTGGCCAGCTTCAGGAAGTGCCACTGCTAAAAGTCCATCTGGCGTGTATGTGGGTGCCCAGTGGGTGCTCGCGGCTGCCGGCAGGGGCTTAGGCACTGCGTGTCCTTCACAAGGTGGTTGTGAGTTCAGCAAAGCTTCTGCCTCTTCTTTTTCAGGAAATGAAAACTTGAGCATGTAATTGAGCATAAAGAAGCTCAATTCTTTGTTTTTCTTAGCATTTTCCAGCTTAAGGTGAGCCGAGGAAAGCATGTTGCGCTCTGCTAGTGTCATAGGTGGGGGGGGGAGAGGGGGGTTAGTCAATAGCTTGTAGTGGAAGCAATGCTGACTTAAATTTTTAGTCTGAGTCTAGAAATTATTTTTTAATTAAATCTTCCAAGGCAACTATTGAAATTTTTAAAGGCAAGTCCTGTTTGTAAGACATACTTAATGGAGTACAATATTCCCCAGTATAGCGAAAGTCACTGTAGGTAGATCTTCCTTAACGTACAAAGGAGTCATGTTCTTTTTAAAAACCTTCCATTACTGTCTAACTATGCTGGAAAAAAAAAAAATCTCTCTCTTACCAATTTGCAGTGTATTTTAGAATA
This sequence comes from Tetrax tetrax, assembly GCA_009806455.1. NCBI lineage: Eukaryota > Metazoa > Chordata > Aves > Otidiformes > Otididae > Tetrax > Tetrax tetrax. The sequence continues at coordinate 76,061 of WHYT01013873.1, read as the reverse complement.
CTATGTAATTTATAATGCTGTGAAAGCCCTATTATTGACTCATGGGTAGCCTCCATTAAAATATTAAATTATAGAGCCTGTCCAAAAAATCACTAGGAGATGCATTAACTCTGAGTATTTAGATGGGTCAGTGTAACTGTAGTTAGAGTGGTGGGTCACTGTAATCCTGATACCATCACGTGGTTCTTAGTGACAGCCATCCAGCTCCCACACGAATGAAAAGTAAAATTTCAGCATTTTCAAAACTCTGAGCCCTTGGGAATTTTGTCAGGCTTGGTGAGTTCAAAAGTTGGCATCTGTTATTCCTAATTATTCCATAATAATTAGTGATGCAAATCCCTCTTGGGGAGGATCTTCCCTCTGCTTTTAGAAACTAACAGCAGAAGACAGAGCCCTCAGAGCTGAGGTTCAGTGCTCAGTGAGGTGATTATGCAGTTATGTTAGTAAGGATTAGAAAGAGCAAGGCAGCTGCCTCTGCTGCTCCTGATAACACAAAAAATAATATTTTCTACTTGGTGTGATTCTTTTTTTTTTTTATTTTTTTTTTTCAAGACAAAACCAAAAATATTATCTGATGCATCAGTGATTTACAGCTGAGAAAGTCTACATTGACTAAATAAATTATCATTTTTGTTTTTAAGTAACCAGCTCCCTCTCAAAATGTTTAATGTTTTACCATTAAAACAACTGGCTAATTAGAATGATTTCAGATAAAAATTCATTTCCAGTTGGTTGACAAAATTCCTCCGATAATTCTGTTCTCGATGATCTTCTCACATGATGTCTGTTAAACCTTGTCATAAGAGAGGATTTTGGGCCTCTGATTTCAATCTTTTCTGTGAATGTTTATCTCAACTTGAACGTTCTTGTTAGATAGGAAAATATATCTCTTTGTACAGTTACAGTAATTACAGTGTATCTCAAAGATTGTGAATCATTCAGGAAAGGATGTATACTGTCTAGCAACAATTATCGTTAGACAGTACGGAGTTAGAATAGCATGGGTAACACTGGAAGACCGTGCGTTTTGGATCGTGAAATAAAATTTGTGTTTATGTTGTTCCTGTTCCCAAGAAGAGGTGGCTCTGAGTTTGTGCTACAGCTTGTGGATGGGTATCTGCACTGTCCTGTCTCCAGTGTTATGGCCAAATAGTTCTCTTCGTCAGAACTGGCTGTTGGGCTTTCCAGTAGAGAGTCATTGCTACTGCTGTTTGGTTGTGCCAGGCCACCCCTCAAGACCCTTTTTCTCTTTCTTTTTTAAAAATTGTTTCTCAGTAATATGTAAAGTCTGATTAGCCCCAGAAGTGATTATCTGTCTAGACTGCAACAGGGAATTTCATATTCATGAGTAACCATGTTTCTGACTCTCTCAGATGATTTTGTTTCACTGTGCAGTTTTTCTTCGTGGTGTTTGACTCTTGATGCCTCATGAAAAAACCAAGAGTTCACAGAATGACGGGAATGTTGGCTGGGGGAGATCTCTAAGTCTCTAGTCCAGCCGTTCTAGTGTGATGAGAAGGAATCTGGTATCTTTGTGCAACATCATATGATACCATATATATGTATCATAGTTGAGGAAGGGGAGCCATAGCCCCCCACGTGCTTGCAGAAACACACTATTTATTGTCATGTAGAATGCAAGGGTCAGCAAAATAGCAGGGGAAACATTTTCAATGTGTGTTTTAAACTTGCAGTTCATCATCCACACTCCAAAAGATGTCACCTTTGTGCTGGAAATGTTCTGGCTCTTGCCCTTGGCTTGTTTAAAGCACATCTTAGTACGGCTTTGTGTTTTACAAGGCGCAGCACATGAGGTGTCTACAGTCAAAAGAAAGATACAAAAAGCTAATGTGTAGTACTGAGTGCACACTTGAAATGGTTAATATAAAAAAAAAAAAAAGAAGAAATTAAGACCTCCATATTTGACTTGCTGAGGTTACTGGAAAAGTAAGTCTGCCATTGTCTTGGTGGCTTTTGGGCCATCCCTGTGCAAGACCACCCCGTAAGGAGCTGTTTTTCCATTCTTTGTAACTTACTAAGATTTTGGAAATCCTCTAATTCCACATGCAGAGAGCAAGCGGGACATTGTGTTTTTTCACTTAGACCCTGAACAAGACACCACAGCGGCCATGCGATCAGAGTCCTTTACCTGAATTTCGCACAATGAAGTTCAGCTTTCCTACCTGCCTGGGTTAGCCCAGGCTCGGTATCTTGGTCTCTTACATAGCAGGCAAGTGCTTTAGCTGCTGCTTCTGCTCTGCACCTCTCTGGTTTTGACCAGGTATTTCATTCAGGACCTGAGGAATCCAGACAACAATAAACACTGTTCAAACTTTCAGTGGTAAACAACAGATGGAATTTCAATGAGTCAACATTTTCTGACAAAAGCAAAATATGGTCAGGAAATCCCTGACCTGATCTAAACCTTACCAAAGTTTTGGTCATTGTGTAAATTTTCTTCACTGCAGAGTTGTAAATTATCATTTTGCTACGGACATTGAAAAATTCCACTCTCCTGATGCAGAAACGGTGCTGCCATCTCTTCTGATTAATTTTCATCAGCCTTCTCATAACAATTGTTGTTTTAAATATCCTTCACCTAAATTCTTATGAATATTGGCTTGGTTTCTGTATGTGGGAGTTTGCTTGTTTGTTGTTTGCTTGGGAGTTTGTGTTTTTTAGTTTTGTTTTGAGCAATTTTTCTACCCTGGCAACTAAAAGAAAAAAAACTTCAAACCCCAGTTGAACTGTAAGGAGCAAAAACCAAAGTTCAAACAAAAAGAACAAATACCAAGTTTCCCACTGGGTTTTTTAGCCAATTTCAGCCAGCTTTAAAGCATTTAAATGTAGATACTGGTATTACATCATACAGGCTGCATCCTTATGCCTCCTGTTGGAGTTGGATGACAGTATACTTTGTACATCATCTGCATCTTACCAGACTTATGCTTTGTTTCCACATGTAAATACTGTGTTTTCCTTCTCTTTACTGTTCTTGCTCGCTGCCGACTGTTTTGGTTGCATAATTAATTAATTGCAGAGATATTTATTAAAAGGGGCTTTTTTTTTTTTTTTTTTCCAGATACTTGGTCTAGCCTTCACTCTCCCCTGCTGTTGTTGCAGTAAAGTGCACTTACACAATTAACCATTAAGTGGGGATGTAAATTAAGCTGCTGGACTAGCAGATAAATGAAACTGTCACATGTATAATTGCTAGGCAAAGTGGCTACAATTTTAGCTATTTTCATTGGCCTATTATTGTAGCTTTCTATTGCTAAAATAATAAATCATTGTTTGTGTAGAAAGAGGTATGTGCCATATGAGAAAGAGGGACAGCTATTGCATATGCACTAAGGTAGGATGTTTGGAGATTTTTAAGCAGTGATTTTGTATAGGAGAGCTTTGGCAAGGCCCCGGGGCCATTGTAAGTCAGAAAATAGTTGTTTAAACGGGATGCAGTGCTAGGCAGGATGGTTTGCCAGTGTGCTTGAAGGAGATGCTGAGAGCTGAGCGTGGGGTGTAGGCAGGCCAGGGGAGCACTGAGCTGGTGCTCTACCAGTGCCCATTCCATGGTGGTGCCCCAGAGTGGGTCAGTAGTTCCACAGAAAGTCATTTTCTGTCTTGTGTGTTCAACTGGGAGCCTGTTTCAGGGACCGTATCTCACCATGTGTGTATGCCATAGTTCACTCAGCGATTTACATTGAGACATAAGGCAGCACCGTGATACGAAGCACAGCAAATAACTTCTAAAGGCATTGGCAAGCTTTCATTTTTTCCCCAAAGTAATTCTTCCTTAATGTTTGTTTCCGCTTAAAAGAGAGTATGAGTATATTTGATCAGTGTCTTTCCTGTATGACATCCAAGAGACTTATTCCAGTGCCAGGTGACTAGAACATATCTTTCACTTAGAAGTGAAATGAGAACAGTTTGGTACATGCTTTTGATGCATTTTTCAGATTGCTCTGTGTAACTTCAGCCTGCCTGTTATTGTGCAGGTTTTTGGAGCGCTTAATAGTCCTTGCTTTGGTATATCAACTGGATGCTTTGATTAGTTAAAACTTCCATTTGGGGAAAAACCAAGATTAGAAATTCAAGTTTTATTAACCGTGCCTACAGCAGAAAGTCACTGGAGTTTCAAATAGGTCTCAAGAGCCCAAGAAGCTATAAATCATTCAAGCTCATTAGAAAGTTGCTTAAGCTCTTTTGTTTACTATCCTAAAGTTCTCTACTATGCGTATTTTATCCTATATATAAAGTCCCTACAACTCCTCATTATATGAAAAACAGATGCAGATATTTGTAATTGTTTGGCCTGTTTTCATGGAGGAAATCACAAAGAAGGGTATATTGCACATTTAGAAAAAAAACAAAACACCAACTTTGGGCATTTTTTGGACAAAGTTTCTGAGGATATTCAATCCCTCAAAGAGATGATAGGCAAGTGATAGAAGCCCCATCTTTAGTAAATTACGCCAGTGTAAGGGGTCTCTGGTGGGTCACTCAAACATACTGTCTGCTTCTAAATACCGACTTCAATGTCTCCATTTACCCTAAAACTTAGCAGTAGCTTTGACAAAGGAACTCTATCCCGGACTGAAATTCCTGCTTTTGGTTGGGGAATATCGCATACTGTAGGGTCTGAATAGGCCCAGCACAGTTGCAGATCCAATTCAATATAGGCGAGGGGTTTGGTCTTTCTGCAATTTCCCAATATTGCAATTTTCCCAGAAATATTAGCAAGTAAAGATAAAGCAATTTTAGCTATTCCTCAGTGACATACTCTGTACTGATTTCAGGCTCTTCTTGAAATGCTAATGTATCATCCTCAGTGCTGTACTCTTACAGCCGGTTCCCCGAAGGGGATTTGGGTTGCCTTCTTAGTAGCAGATTATTTCCTGATCACATTTCCTGTATTAGGGAATCCATGTATTCAGCAAGAGACCAAAGCACACTGATCATTTTACAGTTTAGCTTTATCTAGCCATCTATTAGCAAGTCATATGATATTTCAAGTCATTTTAGCTTTGATGAGGAATAGAGCTCACAAAGACATTAATCACTCAGTAGTTTGTATACAAAGCACATCAGTGCCTTGAAGCATCTAAATAAAATCCTGTCTCTTTGCCTAAAAAACAGATATTCTTACTATCAAGGGCACCAGAGGATGTTTACAGATGCCTTCATGTGTCTATTTTGCTGGACCATTTAATGCTAATCTAGTGTTAGATTACCTTTCTGAAACTAGTAATAAAATCTGTTACATTACTGTGTTTAGCTGAGGCCCTGGGGCTTCAGAGATGAAATTGCTATCCACTGACAAATCATGGCTGGGTGAATGCTCAAAGCAGATACTTCTCTGCATCAGGTGTGAAACACGCTCACATCCTAATCCTGCCAAATGATACGGTAATGGAGAGATGTGTAAAAGGTTTGTTTATTTCACAGAAGAGATTTCATCTGGGGATGTGGGCAGGGGAAATACACATCCTTGAGCTATATGCAATTGCAGGAAGGCCAAAGTGAATGTAAAATGTTCTTTGGCACCCAGTGAATGCAGATTTTAAGGTCTGTACACGGCACAGAGTGGTAAAGGCTAAGACCATATTTGTCTTCCCAGCCCTGCTAGTCTCACTGGTGGAAATGGTCCAGGGAATTCAAGAACAGCAAATGCACCTCAGTGAAGAGGAGCTTGATAAGAGGTTTTCAGCTGGCATAAATCCGTATCATTCTCTGATGTCCCAGTGTAATTATCACTGTTAAACTTTTGGGGCAAGTACTGCAAGAGTTGGTAAGTTAAATAGGCCCTGGAGAGGCTCTCTCCATATGCCCGCATGCCTGGAAGACAGATTTTTCCAAGACTTGTGGACCCATCCGTGGCCATGTTATTGATGGAGTTACTCTATTGCATTTATTGCCCAAATGTCTTCCCTTCTAACAAATAACAAACTATATTTTACAACTATTGGTATTCTTGGAAGATTCCCCTGGAAAACATCTCAAATTCCTTTGTGTAGGGTGCCTTTGGAGATCTTTTATGCTTTGGATGGATAGTGCTGGCTAGCACCCAGTAGGAATGCAATTTGGAAGGAAGCTTGAGTTTGATTTTTCACAGCATTATATTTTGTGTAGACTGTGGGCACTGAGAGGAGGAGATAAAACACCTCCCATACAGAAATTCAGGACACCACACCAGCTTTGTTCTCTCTGTAGCACCACCTGAGACTGGAAACCAGGAGGAAATCAAGCCTTCTCTTTCTGCTTCACAAGTAAGGCATCCAATTCCTTCTACTTCAGATGGCAGCAGATGAGCTACTCACCTGGACTTCCTTTATAATCTCTGCTAAGAAATAGGCATTTCTAGACCATGATTCATCTGATCTGTTTCAGCTGTCTGCATTGAGGAGGTGGGATGCACTGCTTCTCTCTGCCACCTGTGAGGGGAGGCTCTCCATGTCTAGTTCAGAGGTAGGTGTCTAATCTTAACTGTCAGAGATCCTAGCCCATATGTTCAGCCCCTTCCCCAGTGATCTTAGTTGGCCCTTCTAGAGAAAAAGGCCACTTCTGAGTCAGACTGCGTGTGGTTTTTCAGCAGCAGAGCAGTGCAAAAACACAAAGCCCAGTGCAGGTATGTAATTTGTACTCCAACTTAGAACAGGCAATTCCCAGATTAAAACCTGTATGTTTCCAAGGCTGGCCCCTCTGGAAGAAGTGCTCAGTGATGTTCTTCCACCAGAAGCACTGAGCTCTGCAAGGGGTGAATTACCCTTGGCCAAAGTGGGACCTCAGACCTGATGGGATGTTGGTTCCTTTTGGCTGCTTCTAAAAGGAGATGGCAATTTCCTTTCAGAAGTGAGTGTGAAAAGAAAAGCTGGGGTTTAACCCACAGTTCTCTGCCCTTTTTGCAGCAAGGATTGACTCTGCGCACGGCAGCCTTCTGCCATACCTTTTGTTTCAGCTGAGCACCCCCTCTGCTGGGACATTTTGCCTAGGTGACCACATTTTCAGACTTACCCCTTGCTGTGAGTCTAGTGAGAGAAAAATGAAGAATGACTCAAAGGCACCAGCTGAAAAGAAAAGCCAAATAGTTTTGTTTATAGAAGGAGAAGAAAATTAAGAGTGGGTCTAAAAAAAAAAAAAACCAACCTAAAATGGGAAATGAAATGAAGATAAACTAGAAAAAAGCAAGCAGTCGGTAGACTGGTTGGTCATTTCTTTTTATTCGTGAAAACTCCTTGCTCTTAAAAATACCAGTGACCCTTGAAGGATCTCTTTGATTGATTGGACAACTCCAGCTAAGTGGAGAACACAGCACTGTATTTTTCATAGATCCAGGAGACAGGCTTGCTAGCACAGGCTCAGTAGCAGCTTGGATGGCTCTTCTAACCCTTCTGCACTGCTATTAGACGTTCTGCAGGCTGTCAAAGGGGTTGGATAATGAAAATCAAGCTAAGGGAGGTCTAAAAACCTCACTCCATCAAGGACAGTGTCTGCTGTGTGAATTGTCAGGAAAGGTTTAGATATTGGCACAGTCCTCTCTTCTGGAGTCAGGATAGTCAGGCAACAGAATTATCCATAAATTTTCCTGTCATTCATCTGCCAGGAGTGTTTTTCAGAAATGCTGCTGTTCCATCCAGGTACTCCCCTTTTGTAATCGAATGATGATTTATTATCCAAGCAATGAAGAAAAATATATTACCTTGGAATTTATGAATGCATAATGATATGTAAGCCATAATAATGAATCACTCCTTTCCCTCCCCTCCCTTCCTCATGTATATTTGGATGTTTATTTCCATATAAATTTCCATTTATTTATGTCCTCTGAAGTTCTCCTTCACAAAGGGGAATTCCCAAGTTAAGGTGTTGGTGAGTTTGAGATACCTGAGTTAAAGAACAAACAAAACCTGTATGCCTTCCAGCTTTCTACTTCCCCGTTTACTTGTTTTGCCAATGCTTGCTCACTCTCCTTATCTGAGCTGTCGCTATCGTGTGTCTCCCTTGCAGATGTGTTTTTGACTTGGGTAACTATTTACTTCAGGTCTGGGTGCGGAGCATTGCCGAAGTCTGAGCGTAGGCTAAGGCAAGCCCAAGGTCCTTGACCGCTTCACTGCCATCGCGTGGTTCAGCAGGGACTGGTGCAGAATCAGAGAAATGCTGGATCGCCTGCAGGTTGTTCTGGTGAGAGGTGTCAAGGGTGACCACCAGCACAGCAGCATTACACGCCTTGCAGTCTTTCTTTACTCCATAGTCCTAGGTTTTGCTTATATTTGAGTAAAACTGAAGGAGCCTAGGGTCTAACTTAATCCAGACTGGAATAGGAGAAGAAAACTGTTATTAAACCTTTGAGGGAGCAGTGCTGGAGAGAGACAGAAGCCTGTCATGAAGTGAAATGAACCTGGTGACACAACCTGCTCAAAGTAACTCCAATCGTATGTGCTGCATTAAGGTGCTGTCATGATGCCTAGCCTTCACGGCAACGTTATTTTTTCCACTCTAATACATTGCTCCATCTGGACCTATTTGGAAGGCAAGGTAGTGATATGCACAGTGGCAGAGCCATTATGAAAGAAGAAATCTCTCTGAACTAGACTGAAAATTGTTTAAGCTGATTCAGTGGCATGGCCTTGGCCACGGTGTGGATCAAGAGTAATTCCATGATAGGCAGAGATGACACCTGATTTTCCTCCTCAAACCTCTGCTACAGTTTGCTAGGGAATCTTCTAGCTAGGCTGATGCTTACGTTTTATTTTCTAGTTATTTGCAAATATTTATGTACCATTTGCGAGCTTCCCCATTTGGTTACTATTGGCACAATGCATTCTTTTAGGCTGGAGATGTCAAAAGAGACCCAGAGCCACTGAAATTCAAAAGGAGCTACTTATCTAGCACATAGAAATTTCATTGAAAATCCTCAGCTAGGCCATATGTTATACTTAGTATATTCAGACTGTGTCATAAAAAAAAAATAAAAATGGTTGCCCATAAGAGCTGTAGGGAACAATCCCACAGTTTTGGCTGCTCTGTAAAAGTCTCATAAGGCAGGACAGACACTGCAGCAAGCTTCATCCCTTTGGGGCTACAGCACGCAGTTCTAAAGGGATTAATAAACCCACTGTATTTCAGTGAGTGCTGCAACAAGACAGTATTGGAAAATTGTCTCCAGTACCAAGGAGGACTTTGGCCAGAGGCAGACTTTTCAGTGTCTGGAACTGCACGCACACAGGCGCTCTTAGCTTGCTCAAGATTAAGTCGGTCTCTAGCAAAATGAAGACGTTACTGGAGAAACATAAAACTTTATCCATCCTTGCAGGCTGCATTTGCATTTGAATGAGTTTTATTCTTTTCATGCTCTTAAAAGTGTTATATTAAATACTAATATGGCATTTTTCTTATGTTACTGTACACTTTCCACACATCTGGACATTAACTCCATTGTAACCACAATAACCCCCTAAAAGAGGAAGAAAAACTGTTTATACTAGTGAAAGAATATTGCAAAAGCAGATCGAAGAGTTTTATTTTTCTGCTGGTCTGCCAAATTCCTGGACTGACACCATTAAACATATAGGCATGATTTATTATTAAAATACAGCAGAACAACAGGGCAGGCAGTGCTTGGTAAAGCATGGAGAAGGAACTCGTAAAAACCTGCTTAACAGCATTATCTTATCTTAAGTTCTGCTCTCCAGAGGCAAGTCCAGATGAGTGTGAAAATTTTGACTTGAGCTGCAGGGTATGTGGTTGCTGATTTTTCTGCAGGCTGGAGTGGGACATGTATGTGAGTTGGAAGGACATGAGATGGGAGAGGGACCCCAGGAATTCACTTGCACTGGCCGATGCCATGAAGACACCAGAAACATCCTCATTAACGTTGCCATGAACTCAAGGGCAGGCAATTGCCATTGATTCTGGTGGTGTTCCTGTTGCACTCAAACAAGCTTGAGCAGAATTTGGTGCACTTTGCTCCTGTAGTAATACCTGTGCTCTGATTACTTTCAATTCTTTCAGTGTTAGGTTCTGGCATTTCTAAGCCAGATGTGAATATGTGAATTTAAACTTGAATTTGGAGCAACACAGAAAAGGAAGAAGGAATTTTTTCATAGGTATAATGGACTTTAGACACATAATATCTAAAAGCACGGTAATTACATTTTCATGCTCTCAGTATGAAATCTACTAAGGTATATCAGCTGTAGTCCTCTTTAAATTGCTATTTTATCTGGAGGTTTGTCATGGAAACTCTTTGTCAAACTTGAGATCTAAGGATGAAGCCTCTCCTGAGAAACAGACTGATTTGTTTAGGCTTGCTACACTTGTGTTATGTCAAATTATTCTTGCCAATTGCTAGTGATTAAATAAAAATAGGGAAAAGATTCTCTTGCATGGTTCTGGTTGACTTTCTTGTATGTTGCATACCAGCTGACTGGTCGTCTTATTGGACTGACCTTATGAGAAGGGAAAAGCTGTAAGAATCAAGACCAACCCTGCCTGATAAAGACAAGAACTGCTGACTCAGCTAAGCCATATGTTTGAATTGCACATGCTAAGCTAACAGACTATAGTATTTACAAGACTTCACTAAACACTTAAATCTATTTTGTGGACAAAAGGATTTTAAGTTAATTTATTTTGTTGAGAGAATAATTTAAGCAAGTTAGCATTTTGTTGACAGAATTATGATTAATTTCATTTTGTCTGCATAACTGATGGGACAGTTAGCTGAATGCATTTTCTACACAGACTCAGGTATGTGCCAGGACTGTCAAACAGGGTTCCCCCCATGGTTTCAAGTCAGTTTGTCAACAAAATGAATACAAAATCCTTTTGTCTACAGAAGGAACTTAGGTGTTAATTGTTTGTCGATAAAGAGTGCAAAGCCAAATGCTTCTCTGTTGAACACTGATAAAAAGGTATGGGGGGTGTGTGGGTGGGTGTGTGTGTGTACACAAACGCACAGAGCTGTGTACCTTGCTTTGTTGTCAGAGTCCGAATGTCACAAAGCAAATGCCTGGCAGGGAACGGTGTCCGATCCAAGCTGGGATGAGACATGGTCTGGCTATCATGTTCATGTTGAGAGCATCACAAGGAATTAACCAGTGTAGAAATGCAAAACAGGAGGGCTGGAAAATCAATATTGTTTTATATCAGGAATTCAAAGCTTCTTATTGTGAGTATTAATTCCAGTTCTACTTGGTATGGTACTGGCACACATGGGATGCACTGGTTTTCCTGCCGTGAGGAATTGTGTCACAAATAGATGTGGCAGATGAGGAGCAGAGAGAGGATGTGTTGCATTCAGATCACGCTGGCTGGGAGCTGAGGCATACTGAAACAAACTTATTAGTTTGAAGTCCTATGTGAAAACACCTCTCAGAGACCAGGAAGAGATTTGAGTCTTCTTGACCACATACACCACCTTGTCCTTCTGGACAGACACTTAATTAAGGTGGCACACCATGAGCCATGTGCCCATACAAGATGGAAATTTCAGTTAAACTTTGATTTTTTAAGCACAATTTGGCTCATCTGAAGACCACTGATGGCTCCATTTTCATTTGCTATTTTCATTATTTCATATTTTTTTCAGGTACAATGGGATTGCTAGTATTCCCAGGGCTCAGTTTTGAAGATACTATCTGAGGTGTCAGCTCTGAGCACCTCTTGGGTAGGCCTGGGAACATAATGGAAAAAATGTTGTGCGTTTTATTCTGAAAATGTCATTGTACATTTGGAGCAGTCTGCTTAGTGTTAAATATCTGGAAAAATAACAAGAAAAAAAGAAATATTCACTCACTAAACATGTCATAAAAATTCCACAAAATATTTTTTTTTTTCATTTTCCCTCTCCTCCTCTGTGCTTTTAAGAGGGTTAAAGTCAATGGAGGGTAGGAAAAATATGAAATAAAGCTATGAAGAAATATGACAGTGTCATAGTGCAATGTGAAAGTTCAGGCCTCTAATATGTTTTCATGTTCATTCAGGAGGAAACAACCAGCTAATCCCCAAGTTCATTTATCCTGTTTAAAATACCCTGGCTTTCAGCTCTGCTAATTGTCAGAAAAGCCAACAGGAAAGAAAAGCAGTCCCTTTTCAGCTGTGTTTTCTCTAAATAGCCTAGTCACTGCCAGAGCATTGAGGTTAAGGAGAGGTACATTGTGTATGGAGAAGTGAGGTTAAAGGCACGGAAGTTGTTTCTCCTAGTGAGGTTTGTCATTTACAAGGGCATAATCATCTCTGTTTTCTGCAAAGGAACATTTCTGTTAGGAGCACTATGCAAGATGCCATTTTCACATTCTTTTGCAGAATGTGACCTTTCAGAGCAATGCAGCCCCACACCTGAGGGTTTAAGGCGCTTGGACATGGCACACATTGCAGCAGCGCTGGCAGGAGCTTGGCTGACGGTGAGGCCTTCCAGCTAACCTTGGGCACAAAGAGCAGCTGGCCTGACTTACGTCAGGAGGTGACAACCCTGTTTGGGCTTGACTGTCCATTGCTCTTTATTACGTGTGTGTTTTACAGTGCTTCCAGAATGCTTCCCTACTGGCTTTTGCTTTTTGCTTTCTGGTGTAATCAGCTAGTCTGTGGGTCTGAGCAGGAGCAGCAACAGGGGCTTTGCAGTCTGCTCATACCATTTATTCATGCTTTTTCGGTTGGGCTCATTATGCTGTGTCCTGCGAAGAGCCACAATTGCTCTCGCTGCAGAAGGTAAAGCAAATCAGACGTGTCAGACTCCCTTGTTGCTCAACAGTCACTAATGACTGCAGCATATGTTCCTGCTTCCCCGGCCACTGGGAGCTCAGTGCATCTGCTACTCCTCCAGGAGCCAAGTCCTGACTGTCACTACCGTGATCCCCGTGCACATAGCAGAACTGCCGTGGTGTTACTTGGTTCCAGGCCAGCGGCAACGAATCTCGAGAGTGACTGTGCTGGTGGGGGGATGCTGGGAAACCTAGGGAGAATTAGGCAACAACTGGGGACCGTGACATGCTAATCTGTAATACACAGATGATGTAAGTGCTCACAGAAATCCCAACCTGGAAATAAAAAGGTTGCAAATTGCAGATGTTCTATTAACATGGATTCACAAGAGCTGCATGCATAAATTGTCCAGATAATAAAAAATTGCAGTATAGTGCTGAGGAACCTCTCGAAAGCCAGGATTTTCAAAAGGATGCGGTACCTGTAGTGTGGGGTGTCTGTAAATCTGACCAGTGTGCTACAAATAGAAAGCCTGGAGATCACATTTTTAAAATGGCCTGGTAAAAACAAAATGACAAAAAAAAAGTCTTTAGTCACCTCAGTATGTCAGGTATCTCTTCACTGCTCACCAACTCGAGTATTTGCATACTTCCCAGCAGATCACACTGCATTTCCATTTTACCCTGAGGTCAAGTCTGCGGTGTAGGCATTCAAAGTCACACCTAGTCATAAAAGTGATTTTGCAGTCTAATAACTCTTCAGAGGCAGGGAGAGGAGAGTGGGATTTTAATGCAAGCAAAGGCAGGACACTTGGAAAAAATAAAAAGTCTGTACGATGTGCTATAAGGAGGAGATAAGGAAGTACTTGCTATTAAACTTATAATGTCATACCATATAATAAAACCAAAATTTGAGCCACTAGAAAGGCCAAACCCTGATCTCTTTTGCCTATGTACATTTTCTTTGCTAATGTAGTTATTCCTGCTGCAGGCTCCAGTGCAATCATTTCCCAAATGTCTTGGCCTACATTACATCTCACTTTCTAGGGGAAACCATAACTGTCATTAGTGTGTTGAGGAGATGTAACAGACCTCACTGTGTAAATTATTATCAGCTTCATTTTAAATGAAGCCCTCATAACTAAGTCCATGAATGACTAGATTCTTAGTAAGGTCTGTCTGCAAAGGTCACGTAGGATTATTTTGAGTGTAAACTGCAGAAATGGTTTCTGGAAGGGCTCCGTGGTATTTTGATATGAGGGGCATAAGTGACAGTAGTTATTCCACCTATATCGAAAAGAATGGAGATGTATGTGGTTTACAGCTTTGTGTGAAGTAGAGTGCTCTGAGGGATGGTTAGATCATCCTCGCTGTGTGCGGGCCACTGGAGGTTTCCGCTGTTCAAGGCATTTGCTCTTGTTTTGTCCAACAGAATCCCAGACTAATGGGGTTGTCATTGTAATCCGACAGGTAGCTAACATATAAAGGGGAAAAGATACATGACTCGGAGCAGCACTTGTTTGGAGCCGTCTCATTAGTCGCATGCAGGAAATCAATCAGAGTGCAGTAGGGCTCCTGTAATTCAAATGACAATAAAATAAAATGTATGTATACTTCATAGTCTATGCAGGTGACCATTTTAGGTCTGTGCTGGAGAGCGTTTCTGGCTCTGAGACAATTTTTTGTGGTATTCCCACAGGGACTTCTGGGTGTAGAGAGGCTCACAGTACCTCCCTAAACACATGGCCCAGCTACCCTGCCTGTCCTGGCAGAAGCCACGACAGGCTGAAGAGATGGTCTGAGTGTTCTGCTGGAGGAGCACAGAGGAAAAAGGAGGCAAGATTTCCTTCTTGGAAGAAACCCAAGCTGGTTTGCTACATACTAGACATACTAGATTTGTAGGTAGCCTGAACCTAGCGTGAGGGCAGCCTACTTGTGAGAGGCCCTGTGGATGGGCAGTGCTAGATATTGGTGATGACCTGGGATTCAGAGCAGGGCTGCCCTTCTCCCTTGGCCTTGGAAGCAAGTCCTCACTCGCCAACCTGCTTGAACCCTTGTGCATGTCCGTGAGTTTTCTATGTTGCCCTTGCTCATTTTGCTGCTTCTAAGTCATCTCCTGGTCACCTTGTACTCTCCGGCAGCCTTTTTTAGTCTCCCACTTATCTGGAGCTGCATGGCTGGCAGGGCCACCTCTCCATTAAACACTCGTGGTGCCCTTCATGAATCAGATGATTCCCTGTCTGGACTGCTCAGCACAAGAGAAGTGTCCTGCCACCATCCCTGTGTCCAAAAGGAGCAGGTAGAGGGTACGTACCTGGCAACTGAGGTGCTAGAGCTGTTAAAGGAAGTAAAAAAGCTGTTAAAGGAAGCTGTTAAAGCAAGTAACTTTTTCAAGCTCACCTTTAGCCTGATTGAGACCCCACTACACCCCTTTTGGGAACAGATTTCACTTTTAATGACCAAAGACCTATCTTTTTTTTGTGAGAGGGCTGAATTATGTCAGCTAGAGGGGCAACAGCAGCATGTTATCTACCTTCTCTTTTTATAGCCTAGTGAAAAAGCATAAGAATGATGCTTAGAAACAATAGGGTTGACTCATAAGGGATGAGTGTATATGACTCATAAGATGTGAGATTATTCCAGAGACTTGAAGTACATATCCATGCACTGAGACTTGGGCTTGGGAGGGTTATTTTTCATAACTAGAAGAAGAATGGTTGCTGTGTATTTTGAGATGTGCCTGACATACAAAATAACATGTTCCTTGCCATTGTATATGTGACTTATAAGATCCAGTGGCCTTTCTAAAATATTCCCAGTCTCTGAGGAAATCCAACATTAATCACACTTTCCACATCCTTTGCTTTAACTCGGAAGGCTGTGGCAGATGGCTGGTACGGTGGGAACTGTAACTTTCTAAAGAAGTTGAAATCACCAGCTTTGTCAGAGACAATCTGGGAGAAAAGAGTCCCAAACTGAAGGTTGGCCTGCAAAGATCTTCAGTGTCATCCTGGAATTTTGCACTGATTGAAGCCATCTTTACCATTTTTGCTGTGAAAACTAGGAAAGCTCAATTCAGAAATATCTGTGCAAGGGACAGACACCCTAAAGATTAATGGCCTGTTCCTTTAAGCAGCACAATTAAGCATCAAGTATCCCTGAGTGACAAAGATGTGTGCTTTCATTGTTACAGCCTCTCTAACAAACCCTTGTGATCCATTAACTGTCCTGTTCAATTAGAAAAGAAAGATGTCACTCGCCTTCCCTCTGCCAAAGGTGTCCTTGCAGTCAGCTGCAGGTTAGTAGGCACTAACCTGCCCCCCCGGAGCACGACTCAGGGTCGCCGCTGGACAAGCACTTGTTCCTTCCCCAGGGACCTTCACTGGTTTCCCAGCCAGAGAAGGCTTTTGCAGCTCTTCATTACCACGTGCTGGCAAGGAAAGGCAGCGTGATGAATTAATGAAATGAGCCTTCTGGGATGGGGCTAGTAAGCTATCGATGAGCTTCCCCTATACCTGCATTGTTCTCCTGGATTATAACCAAAGCTACTTTTTCCTTAAAATGAAGAAAGCTTGTGGGATTTTACCCGTAAATGTTATTTTCCAATATTGTGACTTGTAGTGGCATCATGTCCCATTAAATTGCAATACAGAATCTAAAGATCTTAGAAGAACAGATCACCAGATAAAACAGGATAGTCACACATCTGAATTGCAGGGACCCATCAGTCCACAGGGAAAGATCTCTCTTCCCAGCTTGATGGTTTCCTTTATTTGGCTGCATATAGCACAAACAGTGGCTTTTCCTCAAATGCATCCAGGACCTCACTGCCCTTGAACTCTCTGCCATGCTCCAGTTATTGAAGTGCCTGCACAGCATGAACTAAAGTAGCACATCTTTGGCATACTTTTTATTTAAAATTAATTAATTTGATGTGCATATTGTACCACATGTGAGTGTTTAACCTGGGCTGCAGCTTTGCAGTTGTTGTGAACAGATGAGTTGCTTTTCTGCCTTCCCAGGTTTTTAAAGAGCCATCAGGTGGAGTGGAAGGCAAAATCCCAAGGTAGCTCAGGTAGGTTACATCCCAGGTGACAGCCATTTCCAAGATGATGTTTGCATGTCAGGCTGTGCACATGCTTGGATGGGGGGAGACATCCGGCATTTTCCTGTGCTGCCAAATCAGCAGATGTGAAATCAGAGATCAGAAGATTTCGTTAGGAAATTTGCACCTTGTACCAGCCCAAAGAGCCCCAACCTGCTAGACGTGGTTCCCAGCATACTGCGGATGTGTGTTCAAGCACTGATCACCTCTTCTGTCCGTGCTCTACTCTCCGTGGTTGTTTATCAAAAGGAATGTGAAGAGGCTGTAGCAAAACAGTGCCATGCTATAAATAATGGCTTTGCTGTGCTGAATACGAGCCATTCAGTGACTGGAGGAGAGACAGCTGTTGACAGAAGGCTGAATTGTTCAGACAAGCAGACACCAGGATTAAGTGTGAGATTTGGAAACTGCCTCATAACTTGCACGGGAACGTTAACATGTGACATCAAAGATTATTGGTGTTGTCAGGCATGCATTCTCACAGCGAGTGCTCTTTGGGTAGGATTTTCGTCCTGGAAAAAAATAAGAACTCAGATTTGTGTAACTCTTTCCAAATTCTTAGCCTGTTTTGAAGCTATGGTCTGTCACTCCCCTCTGTGGCATGCAGCTCTTATCCCAGCTCTAGTTGGGATCCATGCAGCAGTGCTTATGGTCAGGTGTGCGCATACCAGTTACAGATAGTATTTTAAAGATCCACATGTCTTCTGAAAAATCCCCATGTAATACATTAATTGCATTTATTAATTGCACGCTTATTAAGGGAATCTACATTATGTATCTGACACCGGTTACTATAAAGCACCATAAGGATCTGCTTAGATGGGAGAGGGTAGGATGTGACAGGAAAACACCTGTTTCCTTGGGGCTGTTTTTTGTTTTGTTTTCCTTTTTACAAATAGCAAATATAATGTTAGAGACTTCACAGGACACAGAAGGTAGCTTTTTGTGGTAACTATGGTTTGGAAAAGGTGGCAGATATTAGATCCTCATATGACAAAGTGCAGCAGTCCAGCAGCTTGATATCTGGAGCTTAGAATCACAGGCTCATTCCTTCATGCTTATTCCAAAATCAATAAGCAAAGCCTGTATTAACAGTGTAGCAGAGGCTTGGCAAGAGATCCAGAATCTTGGCAGGAGTTAAAAATTCAGAGTGAATCCACAAATCTTTTTTTTTTTTGGGGAAAAGAGTAATTTTAATTGTGTATGAACATGCAGCTAGACATGTTCGGTAGGGAAAAAGAGAACTGTTCTGTTCTGACGAAATTGAGACAAGGTGGGGGTACAACTCAGCACGGTTCCTGGCTTCAGAGTGGAAATCGACACTAGGAATTTGTCCGTGTGTAGCTGGGAGGGTTTTGAAACTGTGCCAGTCTGAGCTGGCTTGATTTTTTTTCCATCACGGATGAGTATTTTTTGCTGTAGTGTTTAACATACGAAGCAGGGCTTTTCCTGCTCCCTTTGAGAAGCTCAGCCGCAGCCCTATGAGATGTTAGTTACAGGAAGTTTTTCTTGGTGTTTATCCTATGTTTTCCCCTCACTCAATTCCAGACCATTTTTCATCATTAGAATTGGTTAAAGTGGGAGGGGAGAAAAGAATTTTTTTTTTTTATTTTAAGGAACTTGTTGAAAATCCAGTCACACTGTTCATCCTTTTTTTTTAAGGGAGAGATGTATAAATTGGCAGCATCAGAAGTTTTGATGAAACACTTTGTTGGATGCCCAAAGGTTTAGACAAGCTGTTCCCCTGATTGGTACAGAGCAACGTAATCTTCTCCCCCTCCTTCCTGCCTCTGTACTGGAGACATTGGGCAAGTACTGACCTTTCATAGCAACCTCATTTTGCTGCCACTTTCCTTGAGGGCTTTCGTCCACCCCTCTGTCCTCTCCGGGAGTGGCCAGGCACTGACCTTGAGGGTCTGTGGCATTGCCAGGAGGTGACCCTGCCTGTGGTGCACCACATAGAGATTTGCAGTGAGCACATTTGCATCCCAAGTCCTCCTAGCTGCGACAATAAAACAGAGAGACCATTTTCTTCTCCTTTGGTGTGCAGTTGGCAGCTGGTATCTGCTGATTAGGATTAACCAGCATAGTAGCTATTTTGGTTTGCTTCTGCCTTGCCAGAGGACTGTACCTGGCAAGAAATCAGCAGCCTGGCATTCAGGGTTTTCCAAAACTCCTTGTGTTTGTCTTGGTTAGAAATAGGCCTATTGACTATAAACACCTTACTGTGGCAGATGCTTTACTGTGAGATTTTTGTTTCTCTCTGTGAGGGTGGCCGAAGGGCTTCGAAGTCGGAAGCAATCAGTGTCATGTTTACTGAGGTACAAACCATCTATTGTGACTTTAGAAGCTATCAATACAGAAAGATTAATGAGGAATAATCTACACAGGTGGAGGATGGGCTGTTTTTCATTGCATTTCTGCAGCACTTCAAAAGGATTGAGAGAGAGAAAAAAGAATAATGCCCAGGAGT
>WHYT01013873.1:31791-44260 GCA_009806455.1 Tetrax tetrax | reverse complement strand
CCCCCCCCCCCCCCCAACTCAGCAGTTTCCTAACTCAACAGGTAATCCAACTTTCCTACTTTTGTAGTACATTTGAAGTCAGCTGCCTCTTCCTTACTGGGTACTTGCCTTCTTTGAGTCCAGTGTATGTAGTTAAGTAGAAGATGATATTGCAATGTGTAACGCACCATGTGGAAAGGAAGAACTTCAAGAGAGGGATGGCAGCAGATAGATACTAGAAATGCAGCTTCTGCATGGCTTGCCTCAACCTCAGCGACTGTGTACCTCCCTGCTAACTCATCAGCCTCCCTGGTTTTACTGGACCATGGGTGGCTGAAACGCAGGAGGACAGGTGGCTCTGAAGGCCTTGTCAGATGCTCCTATTCCCAGTTACGAGTGCTCACTCTCAGCACGTAGGGAGGGAATATATGAGAGCAGAGAAAAAGTAAATTTATTCAGATGGGATCTGATTGTGCCATGAGTGAAAGGAGGGTGCAAAGTCGTCCCCCTGGAGAAAACCTCCGCATCAGAAGTGACCTCTTAGTCCCACAGCTGATTCCCAGGACTCCTGCCTCCCACTTGCAGAGACAAGCTAAACATCTTTGATCCTGTGCAGGGCTTGACCCTGTAAGAGAGGATCAGAACAGCAAGAAATTGATTAGGGACTTCGCTCCTGCATTTTATGAAGGGTGCAGAGAAAGGCAGCAAGAAAAAAATCTTGCAGTGGGGGAGAGGAAAGATTAGGCTGTTGCTTAGGCAGCAGCCTAGCCTGGGGTGCTGGAGGTGCCAAGGCGCGTGTTGAGAAGTTGCTGTGAGGTGAAGAGGAGGATTGCTGCCTGGTGCCCCGTGAGAAGAGGTACTTGCCCCCTTCATAGCTCCTCTTCTTTCTTTGGCACACAAAGACTTAAGGATAGATTGTCCCGCTGTAAAGCTACACAACTGCTACTTGCATCAGGGAAAACTGAATTTACCTGCTATATATATATTGAGCTTCATAGTACCTTACCTGTAAGGGAACTGTTGTCTTGTTTTCATTGCAAAATGAGAGATACAGATAGGCGAGGGAGGGACAAAATCTATGCAAGCAAAAATAGCTTTGGTATTTATCCAGTGTGTGAAGAACGCTGTGAACAACTGTGTGTGAATTACAAGAGATCTGTCAGGTAGTGCTTTCTTTGCCATGGTTTCCAGAAAATTGCAAGACTGTTTTTAGTTGCTGACGATTTTTGCCAGACTTTAATTGCTTGGGTTGATCTTCTCTACAAACAGAGCCATAGGTTGGCATTCTAAAATTACTATTATTTTAGCCAAATCTATTCACTTGTTTTTGGAAACAATGTTGCTTTGATCTGTACATACTAAAAAATTCTGGAAACCTTTTCCTGAGCAGTTTGGGCAGTGGTGGCTGCTGCATCCAGCATGCGGCTTTCTGCTCTGCAGTGCAAGGTTAGGCTAAGCTTGATGAGGTGTTTGGGAAATAAGGTTTGTACATGGTGGAGAGGTCTGTTGCTTTTAGCAGGGAAAAACCTCGAAAGAGTCAAAACTCTTGGAGCACGTCCCATCCCTTTCTATCAAATACCAGTGACTGACTAGTGCAGGTTTTGCTCCCACCAAGTGACTGCCCATGCCTCCCTGGCCCAGGACTGCAGCGCTGGGGCAATGTTTGAAATTGCTGCAGCTGTCTGCCCCAGGGGACACCTTTATTGCCCTGTGAGTTTGCATTTGTGCATCCTTCTTGTGTTTGCACAGTGCAGGCAGGGGAACCATCCTGTTCAGTGGATGTGGGGCAAGGAAAATTAGACTTTAATGCTGGTGTTCTGTGACCTTTGAGAGAGTGGTGTTGCAGTTCTAATAATGACATTTACCGTGACCTGGAGCTTGTGCACAGAGTTAGGCTGGGGCCAGCTTTCAGCAAAGTGGTGCTAAAGTTCCCAGCTGGGCCTGGGAGAGGGACAGTTGCTCACAGCTTCAGAGCAACATTTCACTCATGGAAGCGTTCACTTGTGCTCTATCGAATAGGAAAACAGTTTGAAATATGCAGTGGATTTTGAATTATAGATGTCCCAAGCCTGCAGAAACCAATGAACCCATCTCACTTATCATTCTTTATCATCAGATCAGAATGGTTTCTGATTCCCCAGAGAAGGTCCTGAACACATACTGGTTAAATTTTAAAGACATCAGGAAGGGGTCCAGATTCTCTGTCTTCTTGCTTCTGTTCGTTATTGATTTGCTTGTTAACATTGCAGATGGATTGAACTGGACTGTGTACCACACTTGCACTATGGATTGTAAGTCCCATGTGCCCTTGCTGGGATGAGTATGCTAATTCCTGTCATGTGCATCCAGCTGCCTCTGGTGGGGTGGTTGTTCCAGATCAGCTCTTGAACTGAGCAGTGGCAATGCCACTTCTGCATCTGGGAAAACCTCCTGAAAGCGGGAATATGCAAACCATAATCCGTACAGGCACCGGAAAGGATCTTCTTTAGAGCAGGAGGAGGACTTTGCTTCAGAGGATCTGTGGGTACATGAGCTGAGGTTTTTGACTTCAGACTGTGGCTAGCTGGGCAGGCGCTGAGGGTGTGCATTTCTCTAAAGAGAGGAGATGAGAGAAAACTCCTCATCCCAGCTTTCCTGTTGTGAGGAAAGAGAGAATGAATTTCTTTCTGGAAGGCATGGAAAATGGAGATGCTGACCTGGCATACATCCTAGAGCTAAGCAACCATGTGATGTCGTTGCTGACTCTGCTTTGAGCAGGGGTTGGACTAGAGACCTCCTGAGATCCCTTCCATCCTGATTTATCCTATGCTTACTGCATCCATCCTGATTTATCCTATGCTTACTGCATGCAACAGCTGCCTCTTAAAAGTTTCTGTCTCAGTTCACTCACATCTTCTGCTGAGCTGGAATGATACTGAGGAGAGCTAGAACTGCAGGCAACATATGAGGAATTTTTAACCAGGTCCTGGATGTCCTGGCACCCAGAGCCACAGGAGCATCCTGCAGAGTGTGGTGGCTCTTCAGCCTGTACTTCCCTCTGTAGGGCTGGGATTATGGCAGAGACAGCGGAAAGAGGTTCCAGTGCTGCTCCATGTCCTAGATGGGAATGAGTTTGTTACAATCCCTTTTTCCCTTCCTTTCCAGCCATTTGATCTGATATTTGTAGTGCAGCTGGATTAAGGCCTGTGTACTGTGGTTATTTCCTGTGATTAAACCCTGAAGGAACAGGACAGCCATGAAATATGGGGTGCTGGTATCTTCTGGTGTGAACAAAAGGTAAAAGTTGACCTGTTGAGGAGCAAATCAGTCTGGATATTTGTCACCCTTGTTGAATTCTGGCTCTGCCTGCAGTTTATTCATTACTTTAGTCCCTATTCATCTTCCCTCCTTCCCCTTTTTAAAATTCTTTTTCAGATGCTTAAATGAGCAGCTTTGCAAAACGCACAGTGTGTTTTCCTTATGTTTCTGCCCAGCCTAAGAATAAATTATAGCTTAAACTTGGGAATGATACATCTGTCACTAGTTGTAAAGCGGCCTTGAAGAATTTTGCCTTGGCAAGCCATAATTGCTGATAACTGCTCCTTTTATGCAAATCTTGGCACGCGTGGGACTGCTAATGTGGCGGTGGGCGCGCAGCTGCAGCGGGCAGGACGGCTTTGCGGGTGCTGCTGTGCATTGCAATGGGATGCCCTGGGAAGCTGGTTTTTGAATGATCAGTAGTTTAGATACCTGCAAACAAACCATGTGGTATTGAATCCAACCTAGAGAAAACAACACTTCTTTAAGGTCCTGCTCATCACTAAATTAGTCTTCAGTATTTATTTTTAAATACAAGGAAATTGCCTTTTGAGCTGTGGTTGCTTTTATTGCCTGGCTGCCTTGCCTTTGGTGGTAAATACAGCTGTAGTGTGATCATGCTGCCTGCCAGCTTGGCTCCTGGGGCCCTCACTGAATTCCTACCCCGTCTTACCTGCCTCTCCCTTATCCTATAGAAGCAGTCCTTGCGTGGCAAAAGCTGGAAGTACGAAGTCATAAGGCTGCCAGCCCCATCCTTGGCTCCCAGATGTGGTTATGGTGCTGAGTGAGTGGCCTCACAGCCACTGAGCTGTGGTAACCCATAGGTACCTTGCAGGAAATAAAGTGACTCCCTTTTTTTCTGGTCCTTCAGCAAAGGAGCAGCTGCTGGAGGGGTGGTAGCTGTGAAGAATGTTAAGATAAGACTACCTATTTTGCTGAGCATCCTGTAGAGCAGTCTGTTCTTGCTTTAAGGCTTTACTGAAGCATATTTACATCTGAAGCTGGGAATCTGACCACCCAGTTAACATTCCCAGAGACAGGTACTGTCACAGCAACAAATTTCAGCATAATGTGCAAACCATTAGCTAGCTGGCATCTAGCTGCTGAGGTTTGCACTACCAAAAATTGAGTGATTATAGAGCACAGTGGTGCTCAGTGCAGCGTGTGAAGCATATGTTTGATGCTACATGGCTAATAGTACAAATTGTAGTACCTGACTTATCTGGAAAGGTCAGCAAGCAATGCAGCTGCGTGGCTGTCTTGCAGTTGGCAGGGCTGTCTCTCTGCAGCCTGTTGTCAAAGGCTGATCCCAGTGTGGTACGTGATGCAGAGATGGAGGGCCCAGCAGGAGAAGACGGCTCAGGTTTGGTAAATCTTTGTTCTTGGCCTATTATCAGGGAACAATTGAGTGTTTATTTGTTGTTTGTGCAGAAGTGGCAAGTGCTCTTGGAGAGGAGTGGGCTTTGCGCTGTCAGCATGGGAGCATGTCCTCCAGCATGGCCCTGCTGGGAGGGCTGCTGAGAAAAATTTTCCTGCCTTGTGACCCTTTTCAACCAGGTGTAAGCTAGAGCACAACAGAAAGTTCAACACTGGGCTGCAAATCCATGTGGAGCCACTGCCACAGGAAGGGAGGTGAAGAGCTCAGAGTAGGAGCCTGAAATTAAATATCAGCTAGACATTTTGAATGAAATCTGAGCCACATTGTAGTAAACCCTTTAAAAATACATCCGGAGAGAGATGCTTTTCTTCCTTTTTAACAAGTGATGGGGTTGATTTCCTTGAAAGGTGGGCTGGCACTCTAAGGGACACCAGGTTACATTGACCAGGAGATGAATTATCAGTTCACATCTGTGGGACTTCTTATCAGGTGGCACCATTTGCATTACCAGCAGCGTGCAAGAGCAGAGGCAATATTTTTTGCTGTGGTGTGAGCTTGGCGGGTACAGTTATCAATGACACAGACTGTGCATTCTCTCATTTATCTGTTTGTGGTCAGACTCCTCCTACCACCTCAGAGATTGCTGAAGAAGAAATAGGACTTTAATTGCATAATTCAGAGTGTACAGGGGCCATATCGACCTGGATAATTCCTGCTGGCTCCCACTCCATTTCCATTGCCTCTACTGCAGTGAGTTACTTGCTCAGGTTTGCTGTCACAAGCATGCGTGACACCACACTGCAGACTAAGTTGCGGTACTACAGTACAAAGGCTGCAGTAAAATGCAAATGACACACCTTACTTTTTCTTGGCTTTTTACATCTTCTGGAGGGATGCTATTCTCCTGTCTGTTTATGGCACAGCTCCATGAACACTTTGGGACAGCTTTGCTGCACAGCAGTGTGACATGCTGGGAAAAGGATGGAGAGGACAGGCTCCTTCAGCTGGCCTTGTTATCAGCACCTCTGTATGACAAAGCTACAGCCTGAAGAAACTGTTTGCTGGAGGTAGAGGGTAGCCTGACCAGGTTGTTTATTTTTTCCAGGCTTGGGATTTTTGTGCCCTCTGCTGGAGAAAGGGTCTAGAGAGGAAACCTTTGGTCTGACCATGTACTGGCTCTTTTTATGCTCTTATGATCAGTAGCGTTGAGTTGCCTCCATTTCATATGCCTGTTGAGAGGTGAGATCAAATGTCTGATTTGACAGATTTGGGTGCTTTGTGCTTCCTGAAGTCACTTTCTTCTAAGGGATCTCCAGTGAGAAATACAGAAACTGAGCTGATATGAGATCACCAGTGATTTTTGAAAGTTTTGGTTTGCATTCACAGTTGAAACAATTCCCTTACAAAACAGAACAGAAAGCCAAGGTGACATCGGGGTCATCTTTGTGAACCCCACTAACGAACTGATTATTGCCCTTTTACTAGTTAGAATGACAATGAAGGAGTAAGACTGTGCTTCAAAGCTTGGAGGCAAAAATCCCCTGAGAGTGGTTTTAATAGGGAAGCACGGAATATGAGGTGAAATAAATTTTGCAATAATTTTCTCACAGATTGTTCTGGGCATGTAAATATTGCATGGTGAGTCCATCTTAGTCACCTTTATTAAAGACTGGGAAGACTCAAGAGTAGACTAGGAATAGTTGGAATGATTATACCTATTCTATAGATAAGCAATAGAAATAAATAAAGGTGTTATTTTACTTGATCCCTTAATAAATGTTCTGAGGTTTGGGGAACTTGGAATCCTTGCTCTTCCCAGCAATATTTCCTTCATCTCCCTCGTATATGAGCACACCAAGCATTTTGCCTAGAGAATACAGGAGAACAATAAGAAGTGGAGTGTTTATACTTGCTGAATAGAGATGCTGTCTCACTGTTACCTGGCAGAACTCGAGGCCATCAGGTATCTTGACTAGCAAGCCCATAGCAAGATAAGGAGGAGAATTAGATTTTTGTATGAGTAATAAAATGTTTAGTAGTGAAGATCAGAGGGCCCAGGGAGATTTTGGAGGCATAGCCTTCATGGTTCAGGCTGCAGAAGAACTTTGCAGAGGAAGAAACTTCCTTTATAAGGAAGGAAATTTCCCTGCAGAAGCTTTTTCTGCAGCACTTCTCCTTTGCTCTGGAGAAGCTGGTGTGTACTGGTTCCATCAACATTTGTTTTAAGTCACGGCAGTGCTCCTTGGGTCTCATGTCTCAAAGCCTTGCCCTGTTGCCTTTACAGGCCATGATTGATAGATGTGCCTGGAGGAGAACATAGCATGGGCATACACTGAAGTGTGACTCCAAAATGCTGTGTTTAATATTGTGAAAGACTCTTGCAAAATAAAACCAGAAAGGAGAGCACATCTGGTCTGTTTGCCTGATAATCACATATTCTTTGACTAGCAGTAGCTTTGGGGCAGGTTACTGCAGGATGATGCAATTAAATGGATAGTTTAAAAGTCGTGGTGTAACTACTGGTTTTTCCTGCTCAGGTGGTTGTGGTTTGGACAAGGAAGCGAGGGAAGTGGGTGCCTTTGCAAGCTTTTGTGGCAATGCGCAGAACAGCCATGGCGTCCGCGTGAAAGTGATTGTTACCTCTCAGCGTGGAAGATCACAGTCCTTACTTGTAGTTCAGTCCTTTTTCCCTCATTGTGTTTAGTGAAGAGACTCATGCAAGCAAGATGGAGGAAAAGATGCCCTTAATGGTTCAGCTCCATGACTACATTAGTGCATGTAATTATTTGGAGGCAAATGTGATTGTAGATATCTCCCATAGTCACGGACAATATTGAACAAGTAATCTACTTAACAGGGGCTGTACATATGAAACTGCCTCAGCTATGTGGATGACTGGGTCCTTTTTATGTATATAAATCTGCAAATGTGTAGTAGGTTGTAAAATTTATGAGCACTTTAGTCCTTATAAATTTTTATCAAGTGTGGCCTTTAAAATCAAGGGTTGTTATTAGTGTTACATGCACATTTTTATTATTATTAGCCATCTGCTCGCCCTTTGCCTTATGGGGGAGATAAGAGAAAATAAACCCTAAAGAAAAGGCAAAGAAAATATTTAGGTCATTGGATGAAAGTAATGAAATCATTTTTAGGTCCACAGATTGGTTGACTAAGGCCTGGTAGTGAAGATTATATAATCCAGATGGGAGGAATTTGAAGGAGGATATTCCCATTAAATTCTAACTGCCTGCATGCAGTGTTGCTAAAAAAAAAAATATATCAAATAAATCACTGCTCACTACAGCTAGGTGGAAATCGAATGGTTTTCTTGCCAGAATTTAACTCAGTTAAGAATGTAAGACATGGTTGTTGAAATGCCCTATACTGACATTTTGAGGAAGGAATTGGTAATTGGACCTTGATTCTGCATCTCTGTGCTCCTTTTTCCTCTTTTCCATGATTTGGGGTGTTGTTCATAGGAGTCCTCTCAAAGCATGTGCAGGATTGGAGCACAGAATTGCAGAATAGTTTGGGTTGGAAGAGACCTTCAAAGGCCATCCAGTCCAACCCCCCTGCAAGGAGCAGGGACATCTCCAACCAGGTCAGGCTGCTCAGAGCACCGGCCAACCTGGCCTTGGATGTTTCCAGGGATGGGGCATCCACCGCCTCTCTGGGCAACCTGCTTGGGTCCAGGGGAGGACGAGGCAACCCAGAGCCAGGCTGCAGAGCAGAGCTGCTTTGCAGGTCTATGGGGATCCTGGGAGAGTCATAGTGGGACACAGAATGGTGTGTCCTCACAGACTTGTTGATAGGCTAGAAAAACTTATCCCAGTGCAGTGTAAGGATATCCATGCTCCATTGCAGGCTTTGGATCAATCCTCATTGCTGTCAGTGCATGGTATGTTCTCACTCCTGTTTTCCTCTCTCCTTCTATGCTTTAGGGTTTTTTTTTTGTCATGGAGTGGAGTCCTTTTTTTCTCCTTCTTTTATGAAAAAGGGAAAACTGCTGTTAGGATTATGTCCTATTACTTAAAGTGCTTGTTCTGCTACATGTACACGTAAATTTAATTATATTGGCCATATGAAAGATGCATGAAGGTTCAATTTCGGGAAGCATGCCAAATATATCTTCTGAATGTGTAACTGTTTGATGTAGGCTTGTGCATGGTAATTGAATTACTGATCAAGTACTGTATCAATGAAATAATCTTGGTAAATTCTGTGTACTTAAGTAACTATAGCCTTGAGGCTATGGTAACTGGAGTAGCTCAGTTATTGATTTTTTTTTTGTTGAATATGCATATTTTAGACCTATTAATAAGACATCCTTTTCTAGCTGTTTCAGTGTCCTTCAGACCAGAGGTTTTTCTTTCAACTGCTCATGAAGGATTTTGCTGTCGCTGCTTCCACTAAGGGACTTCTCAAATGTCCTTCACACAGCCCTATTGCTGCCTCCCCCCTCAGCCGTGGGGAATCCTGCTGCAATGCTGCTCCAGTGAATTGCCCTCCGCTTCCCCCTCCCTCTCCTGTGGCCCTTGAGAGACAGAAAAAGTAGGATGTTCTCTTTCTCTTCTCACTGCTTTCCGTACAAAATGTACTTGCACTAATTCTGCTGACGTTTTGTGAGAAAGTCCATTTACTTTACTCTGTTGCTTCTTCCTGTCTATCTGTCCCTATCTAGCCATCATATTGTCAGGGAGACTTAAGGTCAAAGGACTGGCGCATGACAGTAGCAAATGTAATCCAGTCTGGTGTATTGCAGGTACCAGGAGAAGTAAGTCCATCAAGATCTTGTTAAAATTATGGATTCAGAGTTAATTGGTTTGTCTTTCCCCTCCTTTCTTTGTAATGTTTTTTTCTTCTCTTGAGTAAGCTGCTCCATAGTTAAGCTCTGGTCCAAGGGGTAGCTAGATTGGTGTTCTTCACAATGTTGCTATCAATTTGCAGAAAAAAACAGCTGGAATAATAGTAAGTGTCATCCTAGGATCATCTCTGCAAACAGCTGTTGAAATGTTTTAAGAGAGTGTAGGATGGTAAATATAGCAACCCCTGACACAGTAACTCCACAAATATACGACCCCACCCACTTATATATAGGGGCATCTATGGTATGCAGTGGGTGGACCTGAGTAGAAGTTATTTTGCAGACCCTTGCTTTGGAGTCAGTCTGAATGCCCAAGTGAGATCTGAGCATGTACTTTCCACTTTTCCTAGAGCAAAGCTGTTTACTTCACCCCTGTCAGTGCTAGACGTGACTTGTAGTGTGGATGGCAATAATAGAAATGACTGATAAAGGTAATTCAGGCTCGGTTTTGGATATAGGCATTACAGAAAC
Source organism: Tetrax tetrax (assembly GCA_009806455.1). Lineage (NCBI taxonomy): Eukaryota > Metazoa > Chordata > Aves > Otidiformes > Otididae > Tetrax > Tetrax tetrax. The sequence goes on along the minus strand of WHYT01013873.1, from coordinate 34,271 downwards.
TCCTGTAGTATGGCATCAGCAAGAAGCACAGCTATAGTCTCTGGTGGCCTGTTCCAGCAATTCCTTCACGCGTTCAGGAGGTTTTCCAGTGAAACTGAACCCCAGCATTGCGCTCAGAGATAGGGCATGCAGAACCTGGCTTTGCTCAGCTGGAGAAACAGCACAGTATTAAGAAGCTGGCTCAGAACACAGCTGATGCGTGGGGAATTGAGTGGCTGCTGTTCAGATTTTATGGACAAAAGCTTGCCTCTGGATGAGAGTTGCATGATCGCTGCAGGAAATCCCTTGGTGATCAGAGTCTCCTGGCAAGAGCGGAGTAGATCTTGGACTGTGTAGCCTGGCTCGGGAGGGAGGAAAATCATCAGGGACATGTGATGAGACCCCTGCTAGGAGTGCACCGCTCTATCTGAGGGAGAATCTCACCCTTCACTTTGAATCTTGACAGCGTGTGTTTTCTAGCAGCTGCATCTGCCGAAACAGGAGAGGCAGTTTTTACTCTTATTCTCTGGGATCTTGTCATTTTGTGTCCTTTGCTTTGGCACTTTTTTTTTTTTTTTTTTTTGTTTAAAGAAAAGAAAAATCAAAATCGAAATTATCAGGCATTAATATGTTTCCACTTGCTGCTTGTGTCCACACAGACAACTTCAATGCAAATCCTCTGCTAGCAAGAAGAAATCATTTTTTTCCATTGTTTGTTCTTAGGACCAATGTGTGAAACAGTGTAAAAAGAAATGTTTGATTTTCTTAAACTTGGTTGACCCTATAAAAGAGGCACTAGAAACAATGTATCTTCACTAGTAAGCTAAAAAAAAGTGATGTAAATACCTCTGAACGTGAGTTTTTAGATTGTGATCTAGGTAACTGAATGCTTTAACTGTTCTTTCTTTGATGTGTGAGGTGAGAAAAACCCAATGTTTGACATCACATTCATAAAAATATCATCGTATTTCTTGTCACTTATAGCAAGTGGTGCAGGAACTTAAACATGAAACTGGTTTTTTGCACCTTCTGTTCTTTCCTGCAAACCGTTCTTTGGGACATTCTGTCTCAATGTGATCAAACTATAGTTTCATTCACCTCCTTTTTTGTTGTTTTTTCCTACTAAAAAGAGCAGCCAAAGGAGGTGGGGAAAAAAAGAGGTGTCTGAGGCTCTAGTGTAGAATTAATCATGCTTGGTCTACTGCTTTTTTGTTGTTTTTCCTGTATGGTTGGGGTTTTTGTTGTTGTTTGTTTGTTTGTTTTTCCAAATTTGCAGTGCATTTAGTTATTTTTTCAGGTCAGGGCATAGTCAGGCCAGAACCTGTAATAGCAGTTCCGGTGTGGCTCGCACCTTTGCTGCACCGCCAGTAGCATGGGAGTGTTTCTGCTGCACGCGACAGGACGTCCCACCTTCCTTAAGAAAGGTGCAGGTCTGAGCCTCCCAAGCATCCACTGGCACCCACCCTCTCCCTCCTTCCCCAGACCTCTAGCAGGTCCCTGTTTTCTCCTGGTGCTGTGGTCTCCCAAGCATACAAGACCCAGATCTCCTGCGAGGGAGCGAGGCTGTGTTTCCACAGCTGCTAGCACTGCGCAGGCCTGCTCTGTCACCAGCAGTTCTAATGACTGTGGCAGTAGCAGTATATATTAATAAAACTAAAGGATTACAGGCCAGATTTTGGTCCTGTAGGGCTTGCTAAGGATTCCTGACCTCAGTGAGGCATGTCAGCTCACAGCAGCTGAGGGCACAACCTGTGTCTCTGCACTTTTCGCTCTCTACCGTATTAACTTGATTCAGAGACCGTTACCTAAACATGAGTCAGAGGGCAACAGCAAGGATGCATTTATGGTTATTTTTATACAATGCCGTGGCCAATGAAAATTTCTGAAGTCTGTTTAATGCTTTTCACCCAGGGTAATTGATGTACAGATTCTGTCAGACCTTTAAAATCAGGAATGCCTTGGGCTTTGTGGTACTGTCACTTTCCTTTACCCCTGCCTTTTTCCCAGTCTCGTGGAGTTCACTACTTGGATTTGCCTCACCTCTGCTGTACAATTTGTCTCCAATTGTACTAAGCTCCAGAGGCCAGTTCTTTATAAAAATCAACCAATAGTGCCACCAGACAGCGTTAGCTAAAGAGCAGCTTCTTACAACTTTCTGCCACAAGAAAACATCCCCGTGAGGAGGGGGTTGCTGTGGGGCTTCACCCAAACCTCTGTTAGTGATTCGGGAAAGGGGAGGGAGGCTATACCTGACTTATACCCTCTTCGTTGCATCTGTCCTGTTGTTTAGAAGAGAGGTGATTCCCTTTGCAGTTAGGCGATCTTGCTCCTGCAACATGGAAATTAATTTTCTCAGTGTTAATGAGATTTTGAGTCCCTTTTAAGTCATGGATATAAATTTAATAGCAGTCAATTATATGTTTTTAAAGAGGCCCCTTAAAATTGTGCTTTCTCAAAAGGTCTTTAAGGTCTCCATGCTGGGTTTTTTTTTTTTTTTTTTT
>WHYT01013873.1:17514-31181 GCA_009806455.1 Tetrax tetrax | reverse complement strand
AGTTGGGCTGTCCCTTGAGGAGCAGTCCCTGATGCGGAGTCCAAGCAAAGGTAACAGGCGGGTTTAGTGAAGGGAAGCTATCATTAGTGGTTTCATTTCACATGGAGATTAATAATCTCATTTTCTATTCCTTTCTTGTGACATTAAGACTCTTACAAAAGGAAATAATCTCTTTAAGGGTTGAAAAAAACAGTGGAGAATAGAAATTCAGGGCACATACAAAGATAAAAGAGAAGGAGGTGAGTATCTCAGAGTAACATGTGCAGAAGGACACAGTGTAGTACAGATAGAGGAAAGCATTTATTAGTTTCTTGACCCTAGATCGACTTGGTAGAAAAGTCTTGGTTAAATATGTGCTTGCTTGTGTGTACCTGTTTTTATTAAAATCTTTTCCGATTTTGTTCCTCCTTGCAGTTGAGAATCAGTGACCACTATCAATGATAAAATGGAGGTCAGCAATGCAATGGCGTCTTGCAGAAAAGATTTGAAATGGTTATCTAAATCAGATATTTTTCCTATGTGGGGCTGGAAGCTCAAAAATTGTTATGTCCCTGGTAGGCATATTTGGGAATTTCCAAAGTAGCAGGATTCATAATGTTGGGAACAGACATGGGAATTGAGGGCTCTGAGACAACTCTTGGAGACCCTAACTCGTAATTTAGCACGAGGAGGTTTTGTGAGAGGCAAGGGTTGTGGGCTGAACACAAAGAGTGGGAGGTGCCTGAGACCTGCTCTCTAACCCTATCAGCACTTTTCTTCAAGAAAGTTCTGCCCTGCAGTGACATCTCCTTGCTCTCACTCCCTCAGACCATCCTCTTGTACTCTAAGATACTTTTGGGGAAGAAAATAATTTAATTCTTCAAGCAGAAAGCCAAAATGTCCGGCAGCTTCCAGACATTTGTACTGTGTTGTGTTAGGAGGATTAATGCTGTCTGGGTGTGCGTCGCCAACTGATGTCTTTACTTTGTTTTGAAATTTGGTTTTCTGAGTGTGTGAGCAAGCTGTGACTCTTGGGAAGATGTGCTGCGTTGTTGGCTTTGGGTTACAGCTTTGGGAGAGAGGGGCCTCTGTGAGCTGCCAGTGTGCTTGCTGTTCTGACTGTAGTTTGTTTTTAAGATGAAGTTATCTCAGGAGAGGCAAGAACTGGTGTGGGCTGAATTTTCTTCAAAGAAAGATTTGTTTGCATGTGGTTGAAAATGTGGGTTGATGTAGTCATGTAACGCCGTCGTGTCTATGTGGAGTCTGCTCTGCTGTATCTCTGTTCTGGGAACCATGTCCACTACTAGCTGGAAGAGAGACAGTGATGGTAATTAAAAAGTATAAAAGTGGCTTAAATTGAGATAAGACTTAGCCTATAAACTCAGATATTAATTAAAAGCAAAATTTTGAGTATTTTAGGGTGTTCGGGCTTGTGGCTTTGCTAAGAAATTTCTATTGGTGCCCTACTTTCTGCCTGCTGTAATAGGCTAATACATCAAGGGGCTAAATTTTCAAAAAGTGCTCTGCATCTATACTCTCATTTTTACTATTTAAAAACATTTCTCTTTAAAACGACCTTAAGTGAGGGTCTCAAAATATCTGAAAAAAATGCAAAGTAGTAAAATTCTCAGTTCTGTTTTGATCATTTTAAGCAACTCCAAATTTCAGTGGTATTACTGCCCTGGTTTATGTCCAACCACTGATTATCCAGATTCAGTGACTGCTGATCAATACAGTTGGTGTATATACAGCACTAAATGCTGTCATCACTGTCTAGTTGTCAGAGTGGTTTAAGTCTGTTACTGGAGTAGGATACATGCAGAAATGTTATTTAAAATCTGGCATCTCCAAAGCCATAGACAAAGCAAATGTAATGACAGTCGTAAGCCTTTGATTTTTGAATACAGCCTTCTCAAATACACCTCTCAAACACCATTTTGCTGCAAAACTGTAAACCATTGTCAAATGCAAAATTCACATCTCTAAGTGATAAAAGGAAGAGAAAAGCTGATCGGATTTAGTACATAGTAGGTAAATGATAGGTGACGTTTAAGCCTTTTAATATAATAAATCCTATTCATCTAAGCCTTCAGGGATGTAGGCTAGCCCAATATGGGCTAATGGGGATCTTGCAACACATCAGAAGCTGATTTGTTTTCTGTCTATGTGACACTTTGTGAGAGTGCAGGTGCTTTTTATAAATATCTCTGAGGGCTATCAGTAATGACAGTGGGAAGTGCCACAACATTTTAATCAATAGTTGCTGGTCCCCGAACTCGTCTGTAACATTGTCTGCCAACATCCTTGTTGCTGTGTCCTGCAAGACCTGCTTGTCTGCAAAGTCCCTTGATCTTTCATGAGCTCTTTAGAGAGGGATCCCCCACTGAAAGTGTGTCTCAAAATCACCTTCTGCTTTTGCCTTTTTTTTTTCTTTACTTTTTAAGATCTATAGGTGTTTTTACAAATCAGTAATGATTCTTAGTCATGCCATCATATTAATCATGTTACTAATGTTCACGAGGAGGACCTGTTCCTACAAGCACTGGTTGCCATGGTCTTTCTCTGTTGTTGAAACTTTCTTTAAGGCCCTTAAGCTATTAATTTAGCAACAGTGGAAGTCCTTCAGCCCAACCTTTAAAAAAATACAGTAAATGAAGTCTTTAAGCACTGTAGAAGATGCAGTTGTTAAGAGAATGAAGAACAGGGGAGGAATAAGCTTCTCCAGTAGCACCCATCCCTTGACTGCACAGGCTTCTTCCCAGCACAGAGCTGGGAGCCCCATTTTGAGCCATGGGCTGAATGTCCTTTGCCTTACCCTGTGTAGCGAAGATGCACCTGGGGAAAACTGAGTCTGAATTTATTCAGAGCCTTCTGGATTATAACAGACTTCTTAGTCTGGAGGAAAAAAAAAATCACTGTCCACAGAAAGCACGCAGCTGAGAAAATGGCCTTTACAGACTCTTGTAGCCTTTCTTATGGTATCAAGCTTGAAAAGAAGTGTACATAACATTATGCCAGAGTGAAGCAAGAGAGACCATTTCCAATGCAGTTTGCATTTCTATTGGCTGCATATACAACACAAGGCATAGTCTGTAAGCCTAGTGGGAAGAGTTTACTACTGAAAGTCTGTAAAAATAAAAGGATTTGTAAAGATTCTGTCCTCTCTTGTGAACTCACTGGCTTTGCGATCAATGTGCTTTGCTTCCGTTGCATGCTGTAGTAATTTGTAAACATTGGGATTGCTTATTTGACCAAAGCAAATCAATTTTTTTTTGCCAGATGAAACAAGAGAATTGAGCAGGTTTAGGCCAATCCTTGTAAAAAGGAGAAGCTGAAACTGTGCAGAGTCTCTGGGTTACCCCAGCAGGGTAGAGAGCCGGAGCTGTAGGACTGTCTCATTGAAGTGCCGTCTCTGAAAAGGGAGCAGCCAAAGGGTGTTGCTGCTGTTAGTATTGTGGTCCTCTTCAAGAAGCACTGCTAACCCACTTTCCTCTCCCTGTTTTTTACCAGGAGAAAGAAAAATGACACGTGCCTGATCTTTAACTGTAACCTAAGTGGCTAGAAAGCTTGCTATCAGTACATCGTGTTTTCTCTATGTATTTTCTTGATTGCTTTATCTAGTGATGCTTAGTGTTCTTCATTCTTCTGTCATCTGATCTGCTGGATGATAATAGCAGACATCAATAGCAAGGATTTTGTTTTAGAAACCCTGTTGAGGACAGCACGAGCTTCATGTGGCAGAAGCAATAAGCTTTGCATCTGCCTATGTGTGGTGAGAACTGTCTTATCAATTAGACCGTCACCCGCAGGTTTGTGCAAGCTTCCCAGCCCTCCAGCGTGTGCTGGTAATAGCAAAGTAATGATGGAGATAACTCTGCTTTCTGTATTGGGTAAGATTGGTTTTTTTTCTGTAACTTTCTCCCACTGTGTATTTCTCTTGAGCTGTTTTCTCCCCGTCCGTAGAGCTTTTTGGGCAAGGGCCATCCTTGTATTGCGCAGAGGACGGTGATCATATGCTAAGAGCTGTGCACAGAACACTTTGGTGGAGCTTAAACATCAATGTGTGCGTGGCTTTGGATCAGTTAAGTAGTCCTGGCCCCTCCTTATTTAGCAAACCACCCTGTACAAGCAGTCAGGCTTAATCCCACACTTACAATTCAGCACAGGCACAGGAGTTTTGCTGCACAGGTCTCGATTCTCTTTCTGATGGAAATTGCAGGTCTGAATATAGACAAAATTAAGAGAGGGTGGGCTCTGGCAAGGGCTGGGCAGGTGCCCAAAGGAAGACAGGGCAGAGGTGGTGTGTGCTGTGCCTGTGTGTACAGGAGCTGGGAGAGAGCGGTGGCCTGCTGGTGCATCCCAGGCAGCAGCATCCAGCCCCACTGGTGATAAATGAGCGGTCCTTCCTTGGGTCCTGCGGCAGATGGCCCTGCAGGTTGGTTAGACCCTGCAGGTGGGTTATTTGTAGGCTGTAGGCAATACAGAATAGGTCATAAGCACCTTAACTATAAATCTCCCAGTCTGCTAGGATATGTGGTATTGTGTGGTCCAAAAGTCCTTCCCCAGGCCAAACATGCTGCACCAGCTGGGAATTAGGGACTAGGGGTGAGGGAGACCATCATCCTTCTCCTCCCTGGGACTGACAGGTTTTGGGAGGGGACAGGAGGGCTCAGGGGCGTGTTAGAAGGCAGCTACATGGCAGAGAATGGCAAACTTTAATCCCATCCATAGCAAAAGCATCAGGATTTGAGACCTGTCTTCTATTTGTAGAAAACTGAAATATTGATAATTGGGTTTTTTTCTGCTTTTAGAAAATTGGCCAGGTTTCTGATGTGTTCCCTGAGGGTTACAACCTAGTAGCTGTTTTTGTGGCCTTAGAAATAGTCTGTTCCTACCCTTGGTTTCACTCCCCAGAAGTTGAAAACCGTTACTTTCAGTGTTACTGCATGTGAGAAAAGTATTATTCTCAACAGAAAACAAGGGACTGCTTGGGACTACAAACTGACCTACTTACAATGAAATACAGTGTTTTATAGAGTTGGTCAATAATAAAAAAAGCCCCAGCGTAGCAGCATTAACTGCAGCCCGGAACAGAGCATTATGGGCTGCAATCACCGACTTCTCCAAATCAGTCCCATTCAATTCCACACTGTTTTACAATGATTCTTGTAGTTCCTATGGATTTATATGTTCAAATCCTTTTTTTTCAAAATACATTAAAAGCTGAACTCAGCCTGCATGAAGGTAGACACGCTTCCCACTAGAGTTTTAGGAAGCACGTTGCTTTGGCTTACAGGCCTTTCAGGAGGAAAATTTCAAAGTGCTTAGCCAGATGCTTGTAGTACTAACAGCACCATATGCATGGTTCTAATAATATAAGCATGCTTGGTCTAGAATGGTTATTCTCCTCTTCTTCCAGGTAGAGGGTCCAGTCCAGATCAGTATACTGCTTATTTTCTTCTTTACTCCAGCAAGTCTTGGCACAATGCAGTCTTTTGGTAGGTTCGCTATGAGACAAGGAAGGCTCAAGGAAGCCTGCACAAAAATTATGGGGCTGGAGACAGCAAATACTGAGCCCAAACACCTCCAACACGGCTGCTCTGCATAGGGTTGCACATGTTACCTCCATGTCTCAGCTTGGTTTAGCTTGACTTTTGTGTCTTTATTGAGGAACTTTGGGCAAAATGACATGTTCCACATTTGGGATGTCCCCCTCTGCCCTGCTCTCTGAAGAGCTGAGTTGCTGGGTAGCAGCTATTTGTAACACGTAACACGCTTCTCGACTGCTGCTCCTCTCTCTGCCACAACTTGCTGCTCAGGGGAGCAGAGTTTTGAGCCCAAATCAGAGGCTTATGGTCAGGGTTAGTTGTGAACTAATTACATTTGATGCTGCAGTAAAAAAAATTCTGGCCCAGATTCTCATATAGCATGAATCACTGACAAAGTGCACATGACAGACAGTCAGGGGAAAGATCACTGTTTTGTCCCCTGTACAGATTTATCTATGGATGTTATGCTGGCTAAAGGTGCTCAGTGAAATGTTGGATGTTGCTTTTACAATTTTACAATTACTGGGTTTTACATAATCCTTCCTACAACATCTGAGTTTTATTTCTTATATATAATATAATTTACAATAATATGGCTGTGTTTTTGTTTTGGTGTTTGGTTTTGTTTTTTTTTTAATTTGCCTATACAGTAGTGGTAACACTATTTCAATTCTAAAAGCAAGCCAGATCTCTTTATTAGAAAGACAATATTTGAAGATGACCCCTTTGCTCTCTGCCTGTCCTTCGTCCATGGCAATCCAGCCCGCAGTGCTGGCCAACTTGTGGCAAAACATAATCCATCTCCTCCAGGAGCTCCTGCAAACATGCTAACTGGAGAACTGGGGTGTGGGCAGTACTCTCAGTGAGTTCGTTTCCTGGGGCTGCATCTGTGTCTCAGCTTGTCCCATCTGCTACCAGAGCTGTCTTCTTTCCTCACGTGTCAGAGCGGATGTCTACCGTGCTAATTGCTTGAGACCAGAGCTGCTGTAAGGATCCTCATTTGCTTTAAGACTAGGAAATCCTCTCCCTGGGACACTGCAAAGTGCTACCTCAAAGACAAGTGTGTTTTTCTCAAGGTGTAGGGACTCAAAGCCCGTTGCAGACTCAGATGGCCATGTTCTGTTCGTTTTAAAGGGAACTGGGAGAGCAAGAGAGAGGCTCTTGTTGGCAGCTTTGAATGCCTGTGCTGAAAACTGAGGAGTCTTGCTAATGAAATGTGTTGCATCTGTTGGCATGGAGAATGAGAATCTTATTTTTGAACTAATATTCTTTGACTAACATAACATGTGTTTCCAAACTACTTACTTTGTTTCTAAATACCCAAATAATGTGAAATTTCTTAGGAACGAGTGTGACTTTCTCCAAAGTTTTCATGTCCTTCATGTTTTTCAGCCTATTTCCTTTCCCCTTTCAGGCCTGTGTTATGTGCCAAACTCGCCTCTAAGCCTTTCTCCGTCTCTGATTCTCTGAGCCCTAGCAGTACAGCTGTTTTCCAAGCATGGTATTTCTTTGTGGAAGAAGCTACAATGCTTTCCTGGCAAAGGAGAAATCTCTGCCGCCAGGAGTTCAAAGACTTAAGACAAGAAAGCCTGGGCTAAGAAGATAACAGATCGTTAGTGGTCTGGGTATTACAGCCTGACATGGGTGACCAGATTATATTCTTCCCACAAGCGCAAACCTCCTGTTTCACCTGGAGCAGATCATGTGGATCCAAATAGTCAAAGATATGCAGATAGCCGTGATTCGGGCATTACATAACCCCACGCCTCCCTTTAAGATAGCTCTGCTCCCACCTCCGTGGAGCACTTCAAAAATAAATGCATTACAGGCAGTAAGACCTCCAGATACTAGCAACAAGGAACAGATTAAGTGCATTAGCTGGGATCAGGGAAAGGGAAGCTCCTGCACAAAGGACCATCATTTGTTACAAGCCGGAATTAAATTTTAAAACATGAGAGAAGAGGTGGTTACGCTGAGAGCCCCTTCACAAAGCAGACTGGCGTGTACTGAACCTCTGCTGGCACAGCTGAACAGCTTCTGCGCCCAGCCTCCCTCCTCTGTGCTGAAGGGATTCATACCAAACCCCAGGCTGGGCAGAGGGATGAGATTGCCAAAAAGGGTACTGGAAGGGGTACGAGGCAGAGGAGTTCAGATATTATGTGAAAATTTACAAGTCCTAAGGAGGGAGATGAAAAGGTGACCAGCAATTTTAATCTATGAAGGGAATTTGTGGAACATTCAAGTATATAGCTCGTGCTGTATATTCAGCAGAGGGCAAATCTTCCTCTGCAATCTTTTATCTTTCCATGCTTGCCTCCTTTAATTTTGATGGGTGCATTCCTGCGTACCCTGCCAGTCAGCCTGGGATTGCCCAAGTATCTACTGGAAAAGGAGCTACACAAACTGGCACTGTCTTTTCAAACTAAGGATACTACCATGGGTTTGAGTTTGGGTGGGACACAAGATGCCCATTTCTTTATCAGGCAACTTCAGTACAGCATGAATAGGGTTAAAAGAAGGCCAAATATCAGAGGGTGAATATGTTTGCTTTCTGTAACACAGTCTTTCCTGCAAATCTCTGATGGTGAATGCTGGAGCAAAACTGGCGACATAATAGAGCAGTAAGGGACTACTTAGTGCAAGTAAAATGGTAGCGCAAATAGGTCTGAGGCTAATGCTCTGCTTTTTATATATATAACAAGAATTGCACCCTCAGGACTACTGGGAGTAGCACGTAGGAGGTGTATGAGGATTTCAGTGTTCCTTTGAGCTTCCAAAGACAACGTATATTTGCCATATGGCAGGGGAGACTCTGACTGTGGTGAGCAGGCTGATGGGGGGGCGTGAAATTGCCACTGAAAATCAGTATTTCTAATACACTGTTCCCTCTCGTCCTCTATTCAACAGCTCTGAGAATTAAAAGGTTTTAAGCAATCTCCTGGTCTATAACGATTGATTAAGCATTTATTAAAACATCTACTAAGCATGTATTACCCCCTCCTGAAGCGTTTATTAAGGGACTGCTTTAGCACTGTGTGACTGTGTTACAGTTGCTGTCTATGTACTCTAGCAGAGTTCTTAGGGACGTAAAGATGCACAGATAATAAAAAGTCTTATATCATAGCCGCATACATCTTGCTTGTTTCTTCTGCTCCAGATGACTCTAGTTAGCAGAACAGGGTGATTCAAGGAAAAGATGCCTGCACCAAACTGCTTCTCAGATAAGTCTCCATGAAAGGGACCTTCAGTTCTTGTTTTAGTGCAGCATATGTGTGCAATTAATGAAATAATACTTTGGGATATGGTGTATTTAAAGGATTAAAAGAGACTAGAAAATCAAACTAATTTTTTAGGCGACATGTTGCATTTCTACCTTGTGTTACTTAATGAAATACAGTATTTTTGTTATGCTGTGGTATCCAGTTTAAGTAAAATTCACTTGATCTCATGTAGGAACCTTTGAAATATCCATTGGCAAAGCCTGATGAGAAGACAGCGATGTGCTTGAAGCAGAAATCTGAAGAGCAAAAACTGTGGCCATTTCTGAGAGATAAGAAGATGACAGAACATACAGATCTCTACGTGGAAGAACAAGTAGGTAATAGGCTCTCTATGAGAGCCGCTCATCACCACTTTAACAATACAGACCTAATGCCAGCATTGCATAAGCCATGAACTCTGTAGCCTGATGGAAGCAGGGACACCCTGCCCGCGTGTTTTGCCTCTGGGAGTCCTCTGCTGCAGTTGGCACTGAAGAGTGGGTTGGTTTGAAGTTTTTTCCTTTCCTAGACCTCGGTTGTGACTAACAGCGTAATATTAACTGACAGCTCCTCTGTGGAAGCTGTGGTTTTAGTCGTGATGAACATTTACATGGAAATGGCCAAAGTGCCCCCCAACACAAGTTTTTCTGCACATGTGATGAGCGAAGTGTGGTTTGGGGGTGAGAATACACAGTCCCTCCTAGATAAGACCCTGGCACCTGCTCAGCCTGCCAGGGAGACCCTTAACCTGGGGTGGTCCCATGCTCTGTTCTCTTTGCACCCATTCTTCCTTTTCCCCAGTGGTGACTGCCTGCAGGAGGCTCTGACACAGTCTTTACCCTTCCACATGAAAAAAAAAACCCCTATCTGCCTGCCTCCTGGATTCACAGGGTCAATCCTCAGCTGCTGTGTAATGTCACTGATGTCAGAGGTGCAGCTGTACACCGCCACGGGCTCTCTCTGTCCATACGTAAGTGCTCCTGTTCTGTGGGAGCACAGTGGTAAAATGTGGGCTGAGGTACATCTTCTCTGTCATGCCACCACGGCTGCTGACAGGGGCTGCTCCAGAGGGGGCTAAACTAAGGAGACAAGGAAGAATGTGTCTCTTGCTCACTCTGATTTTTATCTTAATCCATAACAGAGACTAGACTAAGCCTGGAATTTTTGTTTGAGATAATTCTATAATGTGGAATAGTCTCCTTACCCACCCAGAGGTTCAGTGTTGGTGTTATGACTGAGTTAGTCAATTTAAAAAAAAAAAAAAAAAGGAAAAAAGGTAACAAAATTAGAAAAAGGAGCCAGTTCCTTCTGTTTTATTGTGAACATGTTTTCTTCTTCAACATTTTCACCTAGAGGATAGGGATGAGTTAGATCTGAAGTACACAGAAAACAAGCATGCATTCCCTAAAGGGTTCCCTTCGTTGCTCTGCTTGAAATGACTGGTAGTGGGTGGGAAAAATCTGCAGCAGTGTGCCTGGGCCGCGTACAGCGCTGTCGGCACAGGTCAGCTCCCTGTGCCACGCGGGTCATGCGAGGGTGCGGGTACACCTGGCAAGGCAGTGGTGGAAAGCACGTCATGGTTTGTCCATCTTCACCCTGCATGGACTGGCGCTGTCAGGAGTCGCCCCTCTCTCCTTTTGGGCAAGAGCAGAAACTCAGTCTGTCATAATTAGAACTTAATTAGCCATTGGCACAACAGAGCTTGATTTATTGTGCACCAAACTGTGTGAATTTACACGAGGGTTCATCCTTGAACTTACATTTTTACTTTATTCCTTTCTTTCTCTTTGAATGTCTTCTACAAAAATACAGGTGAAATTCAAAGGATTCTGTTTCTAAGTAAATAGAAATATTAGGTGTTGGAGTGCTGAATGCAGTCTGTGATGAGGCTAGCGGTGAAATGTTCACACGTTGGAGGTATTACTGTTTGAATCTTAATTCAGGTAGCTTGCTGAGGGAAGCATTCATAATCTGCCTGAATTTCCAGTGCAGCCAATATAAAAATGAAAATAAAAAGTTGGAAGCAGAAGTAATTAAACTGATAGTTAAGCCCACACTGAAGGAACTGTGGGGTGCAGAAAGTCATGTAGCCTTTTTTTTTTTTTGTCAGGAGTTTTCCTTTTGTTGCTTTCTTTCAAGTGATTTCAAAGGCTTTTCAAAGGAAAGATTAGTGCTGTTCCCAAGTTATGCTCCAAGTCAGACCAGTCCTGTGGGATTTGTTTCACCTGGAGTTCCTTGCCCAGCCTCCCTGGGCTCCGGTCCCCTGCCTCAAAACCTGCCACACACCAGGGTATCCATCTGTGTCACGAGTGGTGCTGTGTCTCAGTTCCCTGTTCTTGTCTGGGTCAAAAGCAAAGATTGTGAATGTGTATCTTTTCCGGTCATGACTCTTTCAAAGAAAGCAGAAACCAAGTTTATGTCCTTTTATGCTTTTGAATCATAGATCCAAAGTACTCCTCTGACCTCCTCCCTTTGCAAAGTAGCAGCTGGCACTCTCATAAAAACTGCAAAACAACGTACCCCTCACCTTCCTTGCTGGGTCTGCCCGTGTGGACAGAGCTGGGGCTTAAGGCAGTCGCTGGAGGTGGGAAAGAAGCTGAACATTTTCTTAGACTGTAGAACTCACTGTGCTCTTGAGGGGAAAAAAAAGCATCAGCAAAGCAGGAAGAACAGTTAATAGAATTTCTAGGCGAGATTTACAGAGTACAAATTAGCCGTTGTGCCAAATATCTCATCTGATTGTTTTGTCATGCACTAGTTTGTGGTATTGCTATTGCTAGTAGCAAGCAGAAAATAAATGAAAACAAAGATGCAAAAGGAGCATTTATGTATGAATTAATTCAGTTCCCTCCAAAGCTAAGGCTATTCTTGTATTTCAAAGCTGCAAAGAGGGCCTTTTTTTTTTTTTTTTTTTTTTTTTTTAATTCTCTTTGATCTGAAAGTAGAGTGGATAGGCAGACATCATTCATCCAGAGAAGGGATAGACACTGAAGGCTACAGAAAGCTCCAAGCATCTTTTTCTCTGCAGAACTATAAATATATTGCATATCTACATCTCATGTCTCAGAGCTCACAAAAGCTCAAAAGCCATGTTTCTATCCTTTACAGCCCCTTTTTTGCCATCCCTTTCTCTTGACCTTTGTTCTTGCCCAGGGCTTCCTGCCTGCTTGTGGGAGTGCGTGGAGGTTGCTGTGGCTGGGGAATTGAGTAGGGGTCCATGGGAGGATCAGTCACCCGAGGGGTCCGTATTGGCTCTAGGAGGGCTGTGGTGCTTGTGTCTCACAGGGCAGCCCCCGTCTCCTCCATCCTCTCCTTCTCCACAAACCCAAAGTCGATGTAGCTGCAGCAAAAGCAAGCAAGTTTTATCAGCCGCAGCCATCTGGAAATCCGGCCTTGTACCAGATAAGTGTGGTGTAACTCAGATCGCTTTCCATTCTCCCCTGCCTCTCCTTCCATGAATTAGTAGCCGTAAAGCACAGCTATGGGCAGCAGCAAATCTTTCCGTAATTTCTGCTTTCCAGAGCTGGGTAACAGTCCAGGTTTCTCATCATCACTCACCCTCTCTTTCTTGCTCTCTTTTAGGGACAGGTAACAATAATACTACACATTACATGAACTCCTTATAGCTAGATAACTAATGATTGCCATTATATCTCTGCCAGAGCTAGGTAACTGCAATACTCTTCATTATATATCAGTCTTAAAGCCAGTAACAGCAGTACTCTAAATTATGTACCTTTCTTCCTTTTTCTCTGTCAGGCAGGTAATTGTTATGCTCATCTTTATGTGTCTTTCCTGGAGCTGTAATAGTTTTCATTGTATCTCCTCAGAGCTTATTATGGTAATGTTCCTTACTGTATATTTCAGACTCATAAGCGGATACTTTCAAGAGTCACCTCTGTAGTATTTTGCCTTCTATATTTCTTACAATTTGAGTAATTAAAATAGTGCCCTTACGTTAAAGGCCTTCAGAAGGATTGTGCTTTTCCTTTCAGGAGCTCTCTGTGCAATGACTTGGGGTTGGAAGTGTCCTGTAAAGTGGCGTCTGTCCACTCTTCATCCCAGGGCTGGCTGGTGCTGTGTCCCCTTTGGATTTCAGCAGAACTTTACTGCCAAGCCACCATGACTGTGGGTTCAGCTGTGGAAGGTGTCAAGAGGAGCTTGGCCTCCCCTGGTACTCGGGAGCCACCTTCAGAAATTAAGATGATCTGCATATCTGCACTTTTATGTCCAGCATTTTGCAAATCAGGATGGTGAGTTATTCAGGGGAACAGGCTGCTTCTTTACAGCGCGCAGCACCGTTACTCCTTCTTTCTTATCTGCTGTGTGTAGGTACATGAGGCAAGTTGCAGAAACTCGACTATAACTCCTTGATTATTATTAAGAATTATCTTTCTGGGATTTCAGTGTTTGCTCTTCATTTTTCTTCTGACAGTACGATGTCTTCTGCGAGGCCCTGATGGAGTAGAAATAATACTGTGTGTTTTAGGTGATCTTCTTCCTTGCAGCATGTGTACTAAACAGGTTAATAAACCAGTAGTTGGTGATCAACTTATGTAAAATAACTCCAAGCAGCAAGCCCAATCTGAAAATAACTTGATAAAATATTCAGTAAATGTGTCTGTATAAATAACACACAGAAATAAATTTGAACTGGTTTCAGAGCAGAAAAGGGCTACATTTGCAGCATGGTTCAGAGACTGTAAATCAAATCAAACCAATTTTGTCTCCTGTTCCAGCTTTTATTAGAGAATCAAAATTCAGATCAGTTTCATGAAAAGATTTCCTTGTACTGCTCGAATCTCATAAGTAAGCCTGACTCTACTTGCAAGTGAACACCATCTCTAAAAAAAAAAAAAAAAAAAAAAAAAAAAAAAAA
>WHYT01013872.1:219813-281460 GCA_009806455.1 Tetrax tetrax | reverse complement strand
CGCCCGCCGGGGAGGGATGAGCGAGGGAGCGGCCGCTCCGCGCCGCGGGTGAGTGCGCGGCCCTCCGCGGGGAGCGGGGAGCGGGGCGCGTGAGAGGGGCACCCAAACCTTATGAGGAAGCTTCGGGAAGACGGGAGGGGGGTGCGCGGCTGAGAGAGGGGGCGCCCGCGGGGGGATTCCTCCCCCGCCCCCCAGATCCTCGTTGTCCGGTACCGGGAGGGACGCGCAGGGGACTCGGGGGTGCTGCCAGCTGCCCTTCCCCTCCCCAGGGCACCAGGCAGCCGCAGTGTGCCCCCTCCCCGAAAACACTGCCCGAGCCTTCCAGTCGTCCTTGGGTTTTAACACTGCAAGTGCGAAGGGGAGGCAGAGGGTTGCAACCCCCCCACCCCACGACCCTCCGTTTCCACACCCCTAAAACTTTGTTTTATTCGCCACTTGTGGCTCTGCGATGGAGAGGAGTGTGTGCAGAAAGCCCAGCTCCCACACAGCCAAAAAGCTGTGCTACCGGGCTTCCAAGCCTCCCTTTCCTACCTCCCGTAAACACCCGTGTCACTCGCCCATTCAACATCAAACTGGAAAAAGAGGAGAAATGGTTGTAAGCGAGCCCTGCCTTCGTGCATTTGTTTTGCAATAGTAGCCGGTCCCCCGCCTCCCCCCAAGTTGGCAAGCGGGTGCCCAGTGTCCATTTGAGTCTACAGGTTGGGCAGGGTTTGGAGTTTGCTGGGGAGATGTCACCGTCAACAATCCGCCACAGGCGCAAAACTTCTGCACGATGCTGGTGTCGTGTGGAGTGGCTGGCTGCAAGCCCAGGTCCAGACTGTTTGCTTTTGCTCCTTGAAGTGATACTAGTTAGAAAAGGAAGAATTTTAAAAATGCCTTTTGACTTTTGTACTGCAGTCTTTGTTATTATTTATATTGTTACGGCTTTGAAGCCGTAACCGTGTCTCCAGTCCCGATGGCAACGTGACCTGTGAAAACCCACTTTGCATCCTATCAGACACAGTTTGCTGTGTAATGTTGTAGTCCAGACCAGAGAATTCCAAGTGTGGCCACCTGTGAAATTAATGTGTGATCATAACATGCAAGCGTCTTTCAGTTTTTCTGTTGTATTTTGTACTTATCTAAGGCAACCATAAATAACAACTACTCCAAAAAAAAAAAATGTTTTGCAACTTTGAGGGCAAATCTTAGCTGCTGGAAAGTTACATTTTGGTTTCAGAAATGGCATGGTCATCACTCTGTCTTGTCTCAAGCCTCTAAATTAACTGCACACTGAAAAAATAGTGGATGTTGGAGATGATGTTGATTTCTAAGTTGCTGATAGCCTTTCGATTTAAGTGAAAACCTGGACTCAGGGCTCGAACACAATATTCAGCTTTATTAACATTTGTAGGGTTTTTTTTTTGCTGTGGGGAAGAAAGGTGTGCAGTTTGAAAGAAAAATTTGGCCACGACAGCTGGGCATTTTGCTGGGTGTTGAAATCACAGCAAAACAGACTGCTTCAGAAAAACACGTGTGCATTAAAAATAGATGTTTAGATCATTAACTATCAAAGTATGGCTGACAGTGTAGTTCTACCATTTTGATTTTTTTCCAGGTAACATGCTGTTTTAGAAGAACAGAAACTTTCTTTATGTTGATGACCAAGCTTCTGCATTTTGCTTAACAAGCAAAAGCTTAGGGAAATCCAGGGTGCATCCCAACTGAGCTGGGTATGAAAGGGTGAACGAGTGCCGCTTCCCTTGTATGTGCATCCGTGTTTCTTTCCCATGGCTTCAGGATATGCTTCATCCTTATGACTTTTCATAAGGGGATATGCCCTGGGAGAATAAGCTTTTCTCAGTGTGGACATAGCACCCATGTCTTAGGCCACTAAAATAAATTATTAGTGAGGAAGCAGTAAGGGTGTCAGAGGTAAGCCTTTAGGTTTCAGTGAGAATCTGGGCATGGGGTTCAAAGGAAAGGACAACTAAATACCTGTGAGTTTCAGCATTGGAGGAGGCAATGATTTTGGAGCCATTTTGAACAAAAAGTCTAGTCTAGATAGTTGGTCATTAACTGACTGTTAATATGAGATCTTACAAAAACATTCCGTTTGTCTCAAGTTTGACCCAAAATCAGAAGATTTGGGGAATGACTTTATTCTCCCTTGAGGTTCTGGCTTCAGCTCTTCTCTAGCAGACCAAGTTCTGCTCAGGTCTCTCAGATCACTTCACAAGCACTTTACAACAGCCATTTGCAGGAGAATATGCAATTCTTCTCATCTGGGAGTCTAGAGAACTGAGATGGAGTTCAAATGACCTATTCAAAATACACAGTAAATTAGCATAAGAAATGAGATGGGGAAACAAATTATTTGCCTCAGTCACAGGATTAAGTTGCCTTTCCCTAACTCAATGCAAGTGTTAAGAAATTCATAGGCCATTCCTCTTCCAATAACATGAAAAAGGGCAGACGTGCCTTTTATGCTTCTCTCTGATGTGTGTTATTAAATATGCATTGTAGCTCAGTTACCTTAGATAACTGAGCATAAATTCATCCATCTTCCACTTGAAATTCTGTTCCCAAATGTAGCAGCCGAACATTCTTTCTTTTGTTTTCTACTTTTTGGAGGGGTTGGAGGGGTTTTTTTTGCTTTTGTTTTTAGAGAAGATTCTTGTTAGCATTCCTTAGAAACTCATTAAAATGCTTCCCTTTTGGCTTATTCTCCTAATTTATTAATACCACAAATAACTTTTCTTTAGTGACCCACTTTCATAGGTATCTGAACATCTAGCAAAATTGTAACTCATCAGCAAGGCAGTGTAGACTAATAAATAGCATCTCCAGACAGAGAGGAAAATCAAGACACTTCTTTCTTTGCCGCAGAGTTCTACACACCACACATGCAGAAAATACTGCTCTATTCCACAGCTTACTTGGTACCCTTAGACCAGAATAAAGCACATTATTGATTGCATGATTGATTTAAAGGTTAGAATTTAGGATTGCATCTATTCTTTTGGCTGAATTCAATTTTTACCCTACATCCACAGTGAAGAAATTGCTCTTTGCATAAATATAAATTGAAATATTGGTTTGTGTGAGTGTTGAAACAAATAGACTTTCTCTTATAGCTCCCAGGGCAACCTCCCAACACTACGCTGTTATCAAAACCATTAGAATTTCACTTTTTATTGAGCTGCCATACCTGCTTTGTGAAAAGTAGAGATTTGCTTAGAAAAAGAAGATACTTACTGATTTAATAAGTATGATGGTCAACAGGCCACTGGAAGCAGTACGGCTTTACAGACTCTAAGTTAGGCAGAGGTCAACTAGTGTAGAAGAATACACTTACTTTCATACTCACTTATTTAAAAAAGTACAGAGG
Organism: Tetrax tetrax; assembly: GCA_009806455.1. Lineage (NCBI taxonomy): Eukaryota > Metazoa > Chordata > Aves > Otidiformes > Otididae > Tetrax > Tetrax tetrax. The sequence continues at coordinate 278,090 of WHYT01013872.1, read as the reverse complement.
TTGCTTTTTGTGATGTGAAGCTATACAGACAGACTTATCACAAGGGGTGATTAATCAGCTTGTGTCCTGCAGCCACTCAAACACTGGTCATGTTGTAAGGGCAGTCTGCTCTGAGACTGCAGTCTGTGATTGTCACAGCCCAAGGATGCTCAGCATTGCCACCTTCTCACCGAAGTCTGTTGGACAACAATTCCCTAACAGGCGACAGTAAGGCTTATCTGGTGACTTCTGATAAGTTTTGTTTTCCTTTTCAGTAAGTGTGGACGTCTGTGTAAGTGTGAGAGCATCATGGTGGCTTTTAAAGGCGTCTGGACTCAGCCCTTCTGGAAGGCTGTTTCGGCAGAGTTTTTGGCCATGCTCATTTTCGTCCTCCTCAGCCTCGGCTCCACAATCAACTGGGGTGGATCAGAGAAGCCCCTGCCTGTAGACATGGTCCTTATCTCCCTCTGCTTTGGACTCAGCATTGCAACCATGGTGCAGTGCTTTGGACACATCAGTGGAGGCCACATTAACCCTGCTGTGACCGTGGCAATGGTCTGCACGAGGAAGATCAGCCTTGCCAAGTCCGTCTTCTACATCCTTGCCCAGTGCCTGGGAGCCATCGTGGGTGCAGGCATCCTTTACCTCGTCACACCACCAAGCGTGGTGGGAGGCCTGGGAGTCACCGCGGTAATCACTTCTTCAGCACTTGAACTAGACTAGCTTAGAGTCTAGGAAAATATAATCAGCGTCACGCAGAATAAAGAGAGCTCAAGTAGAGATTTTAAGAACTTGCTGGTTTATTTACAACATCCAGGCAGGGCTTAAAGCTCTCCTTAGGATGCGTTTATGCAGTGTAATATCTATAGCTGTTGTTTTTATAGAAGTTCTCTTTCCTAGAACTTATCCAAATCTGATGACAGCAGGTAATATTAATTTACATACAAAATTTAAATAATATATGTGTGAAAAGCCATTTTTATATGGGCCAGGGAGGGGGGAATTAATTCTGTGCCATTATGATGGGGATTGAAAAAACCATCAATTTAAAATGGCATACTTTTGAAATAGATTGTGGCTTAGATTTCAGCTTTGTTCTAAACTAATAAGAAATGCCATCAGTTAGCCCTGTTGCAGGACTTATTAAAAATGCACTTGAGCCGCACACTGCTTAATTTTTAATTGAAATTTAAATTAATTAAGTCAGGGCTAATTAGTGAATTTATAATTGAATAGTAAATTACAGTGCTCCCAAGAAAAAAGTGGTGAAGGGGAAGTGCAGCATTTGCAAATCCCTGTGTAAAAATAAACTATACTTTTGCAAAGTAACTTTGAAGTTCTTGTTGGATATTACTGTTAAACCTTCTGTTCTCAGTCCAGCAGCAATTTTCCTTGGCTCTCAAAATTTTAAAAAAGGGAGAAAAGTGAGGGGCAAACCTGTACCTCTAAATTTCACTGTTGTCTTTCACTGTGTACCATTTATAAACACCTTTCATTAAAATACAAGTTATGTATTTGGTGGTTTTCTGATTTACAAAATCACTTTTGTTTCATCTCCGGTGTTTCTTTCCCTTTTTCCAGGTACACAGGGATCTTTCTGCTGGCCATGGACTCCTGGTGGAGTTGATAATTACATTCCAGCTGGTTTTTACTATTTTTGCCAGCTGTGATTCAAAACGAAGTGATGTCACTGGTTCAGTAGCTTTAGCAATTGGATTTTCAGTGGCAATTGGACATTTATTTGCTGTAAGTTAATGGCTTCTCTTTAAAAAATAGACCCCTTTTCCCTTTATGACTACTTCAGAAGTAAATGGAAACTTCTGTGGCCTTTATAGCTGCTATAGCGATGTAGCTGCTATATTCTTCATGCATCCATGCCAAAACCCTTTGGAGTAGCAGGAGGTCCCTTTGGGTAGGATGATGCATCAGAAGTGTTCTGCCTATTTGTGTGATGACTTAATTTTGTTGTAAGACTCTGGAAAGTGACAATACTTGTTGTCAAGATTAGAAGCTATGCAAAACCAGGAAGTGCCCGTAGTACAAGAACTGGAAGAAACTGAGTTGCTGTCTTTCAGACTGTAATACCAGGTAACATTTTGTCTCTGCTTTAGATCAATTACACCGGTGCCAGTATGAACCCTGCACGATCATTTGGACCTGCTGTCATCATGGGGAGATGGGAAAACCAATGGGTAACTCTGCTTTCACGCTTCCTTCACCATAGCGACAAACAGCTATAAGGATTTTTCATACATCATTTCCTTTTAGTTATCTATCCCAGTACATCCCATAGAGACCATCACTAACGAAGACTGGTGTAATTGTGCTCCTCACTTAGGATTGCGATACAGGGCACAATGTGCTGGAATAGCATCTTGCTATTCAGGGGCCCATTTTTTGGAGGTAGTAGCTGGGGTAGAAAGGAAATCATACAAAAAGTTCAAAACAAAAAGAGCAATCCAGCGAGACTGAAAGAATTGAACTGCTAGAAAGAAAAATCCTCTGAGGCAGATTGCAAACCCCTCCGGTCACGCTGGTGAGAAGTTATGGAAGTAATTCTGTCAGCTTCACGTTTCACCTGGTTCTGCAGCAAACTGGGGCAGACGTATAAAATGAGAGCAGGGACCCTCTGTGATCTGGTTCCCAGGGGAGAACCTGCCTCAGCAAATGCCCACAATGAGAGCTGAAGGGGTTGCAGTCTGGTTGTTGCAGACTGGACCAGATGTTACCTGCTTCAGTTTGAAAGTATCAGCTTAACTAGAAGTATTCGCGCAGAAAATGATTTGATAAACAGATTGTGAATGATGCAGTCATTTTTTATAGCATCCCACTATTAAACTTACTAAAGACCAACTCACATTTTATAAGGGAGAGATGAATTGCAGCTCAGCCTTCCCTAATTAAAGAGAGGGAAAGCACTTGTAGGGACACTTTCAATGCTAACTAAGAGCTGCATATTACAGTGCATGTAAGGATTTTCTTGTTTTTTAAAGTGTGAAGTCCACATTGCTCCCACTGCAGCTAATAACAGAAATAGCATTGTCTTCAGGCCCTAAGGCTCCAGTGCTGCAAACAGATACCATGTGTAACTTTGTTCCCAAGAGTTATCCTATTGAGGCAGATTTACCCAGTTATCAGTGAATGGCTTGTTCATACGAAAAACTGCTGTAGTTTTTCACGAGTTTAATTATCCATACTCTGAGCGAGCCTGTAATTTGTAACTAAAGCTGTAAACAACAAACAAATGTGCCATGGAGATACTTGTAGGACCAGCTGCTCTCCTGGTCACTTGAAAAGGTGGCCTTTTCTCCTCCTCCAGTGCAGTGACATTGGCATGCCATTGACAGAAGCCTGTGCGCTTCTGTGCCTACTAATGTTACAGAACTGCTGCCTGTCACACTGAAATTGATAGGGACCCTACAAAGTTGTGTCTGTCGGTTTTATCTGCTTATCCAAATTAGAAAATCAGGTAGCTGACTACCTGTTGGATTCTGCGGGATCAGAAGCCAAGTTTGGATTGTTTTGGAAATTTGAGTCTGAAACACTGAAGTAGAATTGTTTCTGTATACACTAGGAAAGTTGTGGTTTTTTTTTTGTTAAAAGTTCATCATCACCTTGGGTGAAAATGCAGAAAGAGAATCATTTTTCTGCATTGATGTTTATTTTGTGTGTCATCTTGCAAACAGTCCATATATGCTATCTACAGTTGGCAATAAGCAATGAAAATTTAGAGAAGGCCTCTTGGAAAAACAAAAAGGTCACCTAGGACTAATGCCATTAACTGCCTCAGAGCCTGCCTTTTGATCAACTTCCTGTGTGATTTTAGAGCAGTCCCTCAATTGCTGAGCTCAAGGTCACCATCCGTGAAATCTGTGAAAACTTCTCTGCCATGTAAACTGGTGTGATGGCAGATTTCATCCCAGTTCACAAAAGCTGGGGAACTAAGTGAACATGCATTTCTGGAAAGCAGTGTTGGCTTGAATGACTGGACCAGGGTATTTGCAGAAAGTTTTCTGGGCAAAGTCTGTAGTAACATGCTTTTCTATGAGACCATGGCTGCTTTATGTGCTCCAGAGCGTAATGTCTGTTTCTTTTCTACCTCTTTTTGCAGGTCTATTGGGTAGGACCAATAATAGGAGCAGTCCTTGCTGGTGCTCTTTATGAGTACGTCTATTGCCCAGACGTTGAACTCAAACGCCGTTTTAAAGACGTCTTCAGTAAGGCTAGCCAGCCCTCCAAAGGGAAGTACATCGAAGTGGACGATAACAGGAGCCAGGTAGAGACCGATGACCTGATCCTGAAGCCTGGCATAGTCCATGTGATCGATATCGACAGGGGTGAGGACAAGAAGGGAAGAGATCCATCCAGTGAGGTGTTGTCTTCTGTATGACTAGCAAGAGGCACTGAAAGCAGAGAGCAGCCTGCTAGCACATCCACAGATATCCTTCCACCTATTAAAGAAACAGATCTTCTCTAGACTGAGCATCTAGCATTTCTTAAAAGGTATGGTGTGGGCAGCTGCATGGTAGTGGTGTCACCAAATCATATGCCTGCTCAGCTGGAAGATTAGGACTTTGCTGTAATTAGAATTCCCCATCTAATATTCCAAATCAAGAGTTGTTCCTAGTATTTTCCTTTCGTTCTTTCTGGAGCAACCCCAAAGTCAAAAAAAGAGATGAAAGTGTTTTCCTTTAATAAATCAGACAATAATGAGATAAAGACGGAGATGTTTAACATTCAGATTGACAGTTAAGACATATCAGGAAATGCCTATAGACATGAAGACCTACTTATCAGATTGTTCTTCTGACACTTAATTGGCTGTTGTCAGCTCTGATTAGACTGTCTTATCCATTAAGCATTCTCTGCAAGGTTCAGGGACAGCACCAACAGTATTTAAGAGTTTTATCCACAGTCAAGCAAAGGAGTATTGTTTCCACTCATGTACATCACTATCGCCTTGCAAACTACCTCTGAAAAAATGATACTTTAATAGGTTCTAAAAAAAAAAATTCTATCAACCCATCAAATTTCATTCATGTGATTTGCAGTATAAATTTATTACCTTCATCCCTTCCCGGGAGTAAATATGCTGAAATTGAATGTTGAAGTCTACTGTAATAAGGCTGCAAAGCATTTGACTGTACTTCATGCTCCTTCTTATCTATCTGGTGAAACATTCTCCTGGGGTTTGACTCTTGACCATTTAGTGTAAGCAGACTCTGAAGGTCACGCAAAGAATATAAAGGATTTCCTATTACTTAATAACTCAAGTAAAAGATATCAGAAGAAAAGAAGGCATATCTGTTTTCAGTGCACTTGTGCAAATACACATTTCTGGGCTAATTTATGTAAACTAAAGGTTTAAATTACTTACCTACTTTCTTACAAGATGGTTGGAGATATTTGGGGTTTTAATTTATTAGTAATGTAGAGGATTTTTAACTTTTAACTGTATTGAAACACTGATTGGGACATATTTTTTTATAACAGATGATAAAAATATAACTGTTTCTGGCTGTTTGTTATAACTGATGCCTAACTATTTGAACAGGATCCATGCTTGTTCCTCTGTTCATATCATCTTAATTACACCTCTGGCAAAGGTTTCTTTATCTGTTGTTAGGAAAAGATGCAAGCACTTGCAGAGACTTTTTAGGGGGAAAGGGACATGAAATGTGTTCAGTAATCAGTTTTTCCCTTGTAGAAGTATTTTGACACACATAATCACCCCAGCAGAACATTTCTGTAAAGTCGTTACTGACTTGCTGCTTTTGTTTCTGATCAGTGGCTTTGAGTTTTACAATATGCAGCTGCAGAGCAGTCAGGAACCTGGTATTATTACTGTAATTGTATAGTTTTTATTTTGAAATTGAAAAGCTACTCCTGCCTATTTAGCAATAAGGGGGGGAAAAAAAGCATTCGTCTTGACTTTGGTCTGTAATAGCCTTGTCTGCTCTTTGACAAACTCTACAGGAATCTTTATTACAGGGAATTAGATGTTTCTAATGAGATAATAAACCACTGCTGCACACAAATCTGTGCACTATGATCCAAAGGCTATCCCAGCTCACAGCACTGTGTAGTCCCAGCGTGTCCTGCCATACTCATTTTCTTAGTTTCATACTTTTCTTGTCTGCAACCCTCTTAGAGAGTGGCACAAGCTCCCTGTGTTGAGTATGAGATTTGTGACTCCTCTGTGCATCTGCAGTTGGGCCACAATCTTTCCCCTGCATCCCCGGGGCACAGCACATGGCACACGCAGGTGCAGGACAGGGCTTCCTTGGGTGACCCAACGACAGCCCCACTCCCGACGCATGAGCCCTCCCACCAGACACGTTCCCCATCACATACCTGTTGCAGCATCACAGCAGCGACTGCCTATTGAGTCTCATAAAACAGCTGATATTTGTCTTTAGCTGTGTCCTGACACAGTGACAGCGTTATGATTCAAAGGTGCGAGCATGGTTAGGGACCTGCAAGGGACAATGTCAAATTGTAGATAAGAGCTCCTTCCCACAGCAAGGACTAAGTCTCCTGGGGAAGGGCAACACAGATGGGGTGAGATGCCCACATGCCTTTTCTCCTCAAATGGGTAAATACCATACTAAATAGATTCAGTGAGAAATATCAAAACTTGTGCCTTTTTTTTTTTTGTTTAGGCATTTGTTCTGATTTTTCTTTTTTTTTTTTCCTGTTTTCTTCAAATGCTGTATTTGTTAAAGGGACACCTTGATTAAACCTTTTGCATGGCTTAAACAGGTAAAGAGTAATACACAAAGCACTGGTGGATTTTTAAGCAAAGGTTTGCATTCTTGTGTTTAAAAACACTTCTTAGAAGCTCTTAATTTGTGAATTTTGCATGGTACTGTGTTATTTAAATAAGAAGCTGTGATTTATGTTATGCTTAAGGGTCCTTTACACAAATGGCTTGATGCACATTTCCCTCAGCCAGCCTGAATCTGCTGCTGAGGAGAGCATAACACAAGCGTAGCACCAGCCACCTCAGTTAGGAGGATTTCTTTCCCTGAAACACTCTGTGTTAATGAAGTGAGGCAAACACTCAGAACCAGTCTCAGGAGAACTCCTTGCTCAAAGGGAGTATCAGAGATAAGATACTGTGGCTCCTGAAAAGAAAAGAAGTTAAAACAAAAAGACCATTATACAGTAAAGGATGTTGCCATGCATTGGACGTTAGTAGGAAGGTGAGATATGTTAGGTCTGCTCCTGCTCCCACAGAACAAGACTCATGGAGGAGTTTGTCATTGATTGCAGTGAGAATGATCCTGAGCCTTTGGGGGGCCTGATGGCTTCTCTCATTCACTTTACTGTGAGATTGAGGCCCACTGTTGAGGTTTAAGGCCCACTCTGATGTAAATCCTTGGAGTGGCCATCATCACAGTCGGCTCTGCCCCCCTATAAGAGATGATCATCCATGTAAGGGAACGTTGCTCGTCAGCATCCCTTAAGTCTTGGTTTAGCTTTGACCTGCAGGGGCATGTGCTTCTCTAAGTTGTGTTGTAGCAGTATCATTACTGTACGATTGTCACATTTGGTTAAATAATAGACTAGCATCTTTTTATGGATTGGAAATACTTCTACCTTAATATGATTTTAAAATATGTACTTTAATACTGTTTGAGATTTCTGTTCTAAAGGCTTTCAGCTCTTAAATTGCATCTCATAACATAACATGTTGTCCTCTTAAAGTATGCATTTGTTGGGATGGGAAATAGTAAATCTCTTTTGTTTATGATGGTGGATGGATATCCCACAAAGTCTGCCAGGCATATAATCTCTCTGGGGTCCTAAAAAAAACATGAATGAGTCTCTCACTCCTCCATGATGGCATGGTTGTTTCTAATGCTATACTTGCACTTTAACAAACACATTCAAAATATTTAATCACTGTATTTCAGAAAAGAAAGGATGAAAACTAAGGGTAGTTACACTGAGGCACACAAATACCTTTCGGGTTGCATGAAATCTGGGGAGTTTATCAGACAAATTCTAATTATTCTCAAAAAAAAAAAAAGGGAAAAAAGAAACCCTGCAGCATTTGAGTTGTCATCATAACCCCTCTCCTCTTGAAGTATTTGGGAGCTGTATCTTTTATTCGTTCACTGGAAGCAGGAGCAAGACTCATCTCATACAGTGTTGAGGCTTGTCATGTGTATTCGATATGAGCATTTCAAAATGTGTTTTATTTCTGATTATTAGCAATTGCCACAGTATCTGCTTAGAAAGCTAGATGGCCTTCCACCTTTCTAGTGCTTGATGGTAGAGCAGTTGCTGCTGTGCTCTGCAACATTTCATCTGCAGTCTGTGTAACACATTCAGGATGTTATACACCATCTGATATTTTTAATCTAGAAAAAATATGTGAGAATTTGCATTGTGAACCTTTCTTTCCAAGGTGAGAGCTGAAAACACCATGCACAAGTTTTTGTATCTCAAATCAACTTGTATGCTTCTGAGTTTCTCAAGGACTTACTAAATAGATGAGACACAAATATAGACTGAACTATTTGTTATCCACGTACGTGATCTAAACAATACTGATGCAGCCTCTGTAATTTAGGACAAATGAGGTAAAGCAAACTATGCACATGGCTTTTTCCACAAGACTGCTTATTGTTCAAATGCTTAGTCACCATGATATCAGAACTAATGTTACAAGACTTAAAATTGCCGTATGTAACATTTGGAATAATCTACTGAAAAATACACTATAAAATAATACATGATTGTCTGGTTCCAACTTGTATTCTACTGTATCTCACATTACCGTTGCAAATAAATTTTCTGTTAAAAAAAAAAAGGCATCGTGGTCTCTGAACACTCATAATGAGCCTAAAGCTCAGGACTACAATACAAGGAAAATAACCCAGTCCAGTCAATAGAACATATCTAAGAGCATCTGAAAGTATGTGCAGCTGAGAATGAATGATTTACTGTGGAAAAATATTCATCAGTGAAGAGAGGTGATTGTGAAAGAGATTTAATATCTTTATGGAAATAAAACCAATTAGAGCAAAAGTTATGCTGGTACGCGTACATCACCGATTTTGCTTGGTGGATTTAAACGTTACAGGACTAGTGGAAAGCTAAGGTTTTGTGAAAGTGATCAAAGTGGCTTTGGTGCTTCAGAGTCCTTTCACTAAAGCATGACTTGTGAGACTACGCTGCCATGAGGAACTTCAGCGGTGGAAATCAGGTCCCATAGCAATTACATTTCTGGTTGTCTGCCTCCTTACTTGGAATGCAAGGTTGAACTCCTAAGACATATATGGCATTTACAGAGGTAAATTAGGATCCTGAAAATAATTAGTATGAGAACCTATCACCTAGGATAGCATCTGGTCAGCAGGAAGGTTTGAGAACAGACTTGTACCTGAAACTCACCCATCTCAGAGGTACAACTCTTCCCTTCAGATTCTCATATCAAGCTCCAGAGGCATCCCTCAAGAGGCTTGGGGGTGTGTGTTTGGCTGTGTGCGTGGCATGCATCTTACTACAGACACGGTCTGTGCCTTACTGAAAGAGGTTCTCAAGGGAATTTAGGCAGAACTAGTAAAATTATTTTGGGGTCACGAACACATAAGGTAAGAGCCATTTTGATATTTTGGGAGACTCAGAGAACAAGCATCTGGGTGTCTGAAGAGTTAGAAAGGCAAATAAGTAGTGATGTGCATGTCTCCAGGGTTAAAATGCAGGAGGGCTCTGGGAGGAACAGGAAAGCAACAATGCAGGAAAGGGAGAGCTTTGTAGTATATCTCTTAACCAGTGTTTCCTGGCACTGTGATATCACTTACGGGATGAAAACGTGCTCCCTGTTGTACGAGGGCATGCGTGTAAGCTTATGGAATCACATCTGAGCCAACGAATGGGAAAGGCTGAGCCGTGCTGGGTGAGTGACGTCCTTACTCTGAGCTTCAGTGGCAATGCTGGCTTCAGCAACCACAATGGCAAACCACAACTGTGGCTCAGTCATCTGCTTAAAAAGGAAACTCAGAGTGTGAATATATTCCCAATATCAGCTTCCTTTTGAACGCACCTTTGGCTTCGGACTCCTTTATCTGCAGATTGCGGTGTATTGCAAGCGTTATAAGCTGCTTTGTTTATATCACACTGATAACTGTTATCTTGGCTCTTAATTTCTTTTGACCTTTCTTACCTCATTAGAAAGGTAATCCTTACAAGTACAAATAATGTGGATTAATCTAGCTAAAAAAAACAATCACAACGTTCTTTTGAAAGGCGGAAGGTGCTTTTATTATTTGTCTCTCACCTTGCTACATGTGATAGGCAGAGGCAGAGGCTTTCTGCAGGTGTGCCTGGCAAACAGAGTTCCCAACCGCTCTTCTCCACTCATGCACAGCAATGACCTTCCTATGATGTTTAATCTCTACTTCCCTTTTGATACGAATCCTCATGAAAAGCTCTGGAATTCACAATATGTCTAAAATTTTATATTAATAGACTATGTGTGCACACACGTGTATATGAAAGATGCGCAGAGATTTTGCACAGCCACTGCATTTACTGCTTCCCAGAAGTGGACAAGATCAGTGGGTAAAACCATGGGATATCAGTTGCTGGGATGCATGCCTCACTGGGATCCACATGACTTGGTCATTTATTTCTACTTATTTCTGAGCCATATGGCTTTCAGCGTGAAGAGGGGTCACTGGTGTCTCCTACTGCCACGGAGCCAATTGGGTTCTGCTGCTCTTCCACTCAAGATTCATTTGCCATAAGGTTCTTTTGTTTTTCCACGCTTGAACCATTTAAAAATTGTTTACCTTACATATTTTGGAAATTTCTAGCATGAGGAGTATTTTATAATTATCCCATTCTACCTTAGGTTTATCTCCATTTATTCTGTGGGGATTGTTGCTTTATTTTGGAACAGCAAATCTCAGAGCATTGGATATTCATTCATTTTTCCTCAAAAATTTGCACTGATAATTCCAGTGATATCTCCACTATTCTGTTCTAGTGCTTAATTATTTCCATTTGCACAGTATCTAGCTGCCTAGTGGTCCTATCTTCAGACTAGAATGCATGCTTATTTTGTTCTGTTTTGCTTTATTCCCTACCTTTCCAGCTGAATGAGTTCATCAGAGCCAGAATGAGATGGTTTAGTCTCTAGAGCCTCCTTCTCTGAGCTTCTTCAAGCTGCTACTGCCACTTTGGCTTGGGATCACTTTCTGTAGGGAGCAGCAGAGTTACCCTAGAGGGGGGCATCTCATCTGCCTTGACTTGCCAGAGCTGTGTAGTACACAGACTAAACCCAGCCTCAGCTTCACAGAAGAGATGAAGTCGGTTTGCACCAGCCGAACCCAGTCTTAGGCAATTGCAGTAGAATAAACAGTGTCCCAGCAAAGAAGTAATCAATTTTGAAAAGATGGGATTTGGGCTTGTGGCAGGTCCCTGGGCTCTGATTTGCAAGAAAGACATCAATAGAAAAACTGGAACAATGGTCGGTTGGCCCTGTAAGTTCTGAACATATGCACATGAATATCCAGTAAGAAAAAGCCTAATGCTTCGTGATTAAAGATAACAGTCTAGGGACGAAAGGAACTCTGGAGATCAGGAAGATGTACATAGATGTTGGACTCTGTTGCTGTTTGCCCACAGGTATTGCTCCGGAGAAACAGCTGCACAGCTTCTTCTCAGAGCTGAGTCAGACCATCTGTACAGGGTAGGATGCACACAAACACAAATGTTTCAGACACAAGGCTTTTTTGTTTTTCTCCCTTCTTCCACAGCTGCCCAACATACTTTGGATTAACTGGAGGCAAACATTGCTAGGGCATAAATGCAGAAGCTTCTCTGGCCTCAAGACTAAAATGTGAGAATAAAGCTTTGTGTCCTACAACCTTTTAGCTTTGAAAAACCCAGCAAATACCATGGAGGGAATTCTAACAAAGGAGGTCAAAAAGTCCATCTGGATCTCTCTGCATCCTAGCCATTCCTAGAGCTACCCTTAGAGAAGTGATCCATAGGTTAATTTATCACTGTATAAAATATCCCCCAACTTCTTTTACTACTAGTCTTTCTGATTTAAAATAAGTATCCTTTGAGCACAGCTGAAGAGAATCTAAGGTTTATGTATAGCAGCTACTGCTATTGTGTCCGAGTGGTGAGGAAAAAATCAAAGCAAAATTATTTTATTCTCTCCTCAGCTATAAAAATTGCTTTGGATCTTTGTTTTGGAGGGAGACTTTAGTCTTTTTTCCTCTTACAGAGCTCTGGTTCTTTCAGATTGTCCACATTTTTTTTTGTCTTTTGTACAGGTTTATTACTCAAACATTTTATGGAATCAAGCAGAACAGCTCATTTTCTTGTGTAGCGAAGTCTTCCCCTATCCTTTTTTTTTTCTCTTTTGTCAAAGAATGTCACTTTGGGTTGCTTTAACTTTTGTGGCTGGTGTCTTTGCTCTGCAGGATCTGATGGCAGATCCTCCATCACAGGATCTCCATTTGTCTATATTTCCTGTATAGACAGCTGCCCCTTTGATGAATTTGGGACCCTATGGGGACTGCTGAGGTTTTTACAGTGAAGCCCCAAACATCTGAATTTCTGATTCAGATTCTTCATGTTCCCTTCAGATGGTATTTTTCATAATAAAACACATACAGTTTCCATTAACTTTGTTTCATGATGAGTCTAAATTTTTCTTCTGAGTCCAGCCTTTTTTTAATCCATTTTCTCAACATTTTGCTATTATTTAGAAGTTGTCATTGAAACATCCACATTTGAGACAGTTGCCTAAATAATGTTTGTGTTTCTTAGATTCCTTTCTATTTGCTTCTCATTTTCAGTGTCTGAGGGGCCAACAGGTTTTGTGCCAACAATGCATAAATGTTGTGCAGAGGGAGAAAACTCACATCCTGGCAGTTATACATGGCACAGCGAGAGTCTCAGGTGCTGGAAGGAGCCTGAAAAGTTGTCATCTTGTTTCCTTGCAAACACAAATTTTGCTCAACAGTGAAACATCTCATAGGTTTCAGGATTAACTGGGAAATGTATAATATTAACAAGAAGAGGTGAAAACCTGGATACTAATATGCAGTTTTGCAGTCAGAGGGTGGGAAATCCACATCATACCCCCAAGCCCTTGAAAGAGCTCCCAAGTGATTTGTCATGCACAAAAAAAAAAAAGACGCATTGTGCAGTTTTGGGCCGAACCAGATCAGAGGATGCATCTACCTAAATATTTGAAGGTTCCTTTGCCATCAAAAGGTGGAAAAGAGAAAGAGGTGCTTTCTCTTCATGGGCAAAAGATTCAGAGCAAACAGGACTTCACGGGTCTGAACTCATTTGTGGGTTTAATACAACAGTGGAAAAAATAGATGTAGGGTCATGCACGGCCAGAGGGATGAGGAGGCAAGCTGAGGGCAGGCGAGAAGGGGATGAGCACTTGATAAATCAAGAAATGTCCTGTGTTGCTCTGGGCTGCTCCTGGGACATCTCTTGTGGCGCCGCACAAACAGAGTTCTCCCTCCACCTCCAAGAAAGGATGTAGTACAAGGACCTAAATAATAATAAGCTTTCCAGGTCCTGGAAGAAAATCCTAGAGCTAAAGCAGCTTTCAAATACTGAGTCCTGCAGTTCTAGGACACAGTTGATACTATTTTTACTATTACATTTATATATGCCTATATATATAATTTTAATATTTACTTTTACATACATGTATATGAGCATAATATAGATATTATATATAGATACATTCGTATATATATACACATGCATATATATATGTGTGTAAACAGCATATATTCATATACAACATACATTACAAATGGTCAAGCAGCCTTGAAGAGCTCTGGTTACCCCACAGATTTAATAGTAAACTTAAACAGAAAAGAAAACACAGGCACTGTGACTCCCATTCTTATTTTCTGAATATTGGTATTTTCTCTCTTATGAGTGTTAACATTTTTCAGGCCAACACAAAGTGTTTATTCTGCACATATATCTGTAAAGGAGAAACCTTGTCTGCTCACATGGTTGTTATACAGACAGTATTTTCCTTGTGATTTGATTTAACATGAAGCTAAGAATGCTCTCTCTAAGTACCAAATCATTACATCTGAACTAAGTGAATGTAACACAACTTGCTTTTGCTGAAACAGGATGGTTTTCTCTTCCTGCTTTGTACCTTCTTGAAAGCAAATCAGGCCAGGAAGTCCTGAAGATCAGATCAGTCAGTTTGTTTCTAACCACGGCTGTAGGTCTTACCAGGTCCTTCCTTCAGAATATCACAGAACTATCTAAAACAGACATTCAGACATTCTTTTTTTTTTTTTTTTTTTTTTTTCATTTTTTTTCTTTTTCTTTCCTCCACCTCTGGTGGTGATAACCCATTGACAAAAGTAGCCATAGGGATATTTTAAATTTCTTTTTTTTATGTTTACAGAACAAACTTTACTAGTGAGGTTGATGCTTAAAAGACATTCATACAACCCAGGGATGGTGATTTCTGTAGGTTAGTTAATTTTCTTCTAAAGACCTACACAGGAAGGGTGGTGCCAAACGTACAGTCGTGATCATGTACATTGACATTGTAGCTGTGCCTCTCCTATCCCTCCTTAACAGCAATGGCAGGGCTGTAAAAATCTGCTCAGTCACAGGTATGAATTTTTGACTGATGAGGCAGAGATCCTTTCTCCTTGCTCACTACTGACAGCTCTTCTGACTGAAAAGGCTGCAGTGGGTGGTCTGATATTACTGAGCTGCCCCAGACGCACAAACTTGAGTTTGGGGTTGAAAGAGATTGTTAATAAGTACTTGGAGATATATAGCTGCTGTTAAATAGGGGGAAGGTTAGGTTTGTCTTGGTTTGTCTTGGTTTGTGCTATTTTGTGAATAAAAGACGAGAAGACCGGATTTGCAATAACATTGGGAAAGCTTTAAAATAACTGGTGTGCCAAATCCAAAATGTTACCAGTTGTGCGGTAGGACTTAAATCACAATATTATCTTCTTACAGTCAGACGAGTTTTAAATTAAAAACATTTTGTTTGTCTGTTTTTTTAAACCTCATGTGATCATCTGTTACAACTGTGACAGCTGGAAAGTCATGATCAGAGACTTCAGGGTCTAAAGCATACACTCAGGCTGACAATGAGACAATTTACAAGTAGAGTGATGTTATATACTTGCTTAACCCTTTCTTTTTAGTGATGCTGTGGTTCTGTAACAAACGAAGCAGGTAAAATATCTCCACTGGGAATGACTTTTAAATGTTGCCAGCGGATTAGGATGGTCATTCCTCTCACAGTCACACAGGCAAGCTTGAAAAACCTCTGTACGGGGCTAGATCTTGGATTGCATAATAGGAGGTGGCCTCAGGTGGCTTGGAAGCTGTCTCAGACAATGGTTAACATAAATTGCCAGAGATGCTGCGGTAGTGGCGGTGGGGCGCTCTGTGCAGTGTGACCCTGCTAACATAAATTCAAAGAGACTATGGGAAAAATGTTTATGTTAAGAATAAAATTTGTCTTAAAAATAGACAGCGAAATAAAGAGCATGAAAGTAGGCACTTCAAAACAGATTTCACAGCAAGCAATATCTCACATTAAGTCTTTCACATTAGGAATTGCACTGTATTTTAGTACAGTTTTTTTTTCAATTTTTCATCCCAATGAGTGCCTCAGAACATTCATTATGCAACCTTCAGAGTTTTTGTCAAAATCCAGTTGCAAACCAATCTCATAAGGGAACAGGAGTTTATATTACTAATTAGTAAGGCCAACTTGAAGATGAGCTCACAGTCCCAGAGGCAGCAATAAGTTGTTCTAATCTCTGTTAAGAAACATGATCTCCTTTTTCTGCTGGATGTCACCTACTTAGTTAAACTACTGTATGGAAACAAAGCTGTAATGCTGTCCTGCAAGGATAAGTCAATATCCTGTCCAATGACAGCAAAAATAAATTGTTCAAATGACAAGATGAGATGCTTTAAGTCCTCGTTACCAGAACTGAGGTTAGCCAATTGAAGTGTGCTCCATAAAGTAGCCACCTCCTTGGAAGAAGTAAACTTCTTGAATCTAGATGTCAGGGCTCTGCACCCAAAGGTCTGCACATCCTCCCTCCTATCATCAAGACAGACAAAGGCTGTGGGGTCTTGAGAATAAGTTGTCAACATGCGTGTTTTCTATAACTGACCTTCTCGGAAGCATAGGCACAGCCTATACTCATTTGCATGGGTTTCTAGCAACTGGTTTTAAGCCATTTTTCTTTGTTTAGGCACTTGCTGTGCCGAAGATTGAAATAGTTCCAGTGTTCATAGGAGTGGCAATTGATACCAAGGGACTTCAGCATATAGTTGGACATGTTTGCAGCGATCTAGTGGGAATCGATTTGGGAATACCTGTCCTGTTCCTTCACTTTGCTCCAGATTGCCTATCTCCTGCAGAACCTGGAAAAGAGCAAGTGAGTGCCCCTCAATGGAAAGGAATCTTCGTTAAGTGATCTGTGACAATCATTTATACCAAGCTGACAGAGTTTGCACTGATATGTTTGAAGACCTTTCACTTGATCAGTCCTAGGAGCTCTGCTCAGGTGGTAGCAAAGGGACAACATGCCAGTGATGTCCAATAACTCTTAGACTCTTCTTCAAGAGGATATCTGACCATTCCCACAACAACCAGGCTGGCAACAATATACGGAACCAGTGGCATTTCTAGCAATCAGAGATGTGGTAATAGCCTTGACAACATATTTGGGAAGGCTGTGAGTTTTGCTCCTTGACATAGATGCTTATCACTTTTTATTACATGCAATTCTGTACCAGCAGGTCAGATTATCGTTATTACGAGTTAACCATACTATGATAACCTGGAGGTCAGGGTTTCACTGTGCTAGAAAGTGTGGCGTTATAATAAAGAATGATCTCTGTTCCAAAAGCCTGGTGCTCAAACTAGAGGGCTATTGGTTAGAAAAGTGATAAACAGCCCTGGGGACCAGTGAAGTGAACATCAAACAGTGCAGAAGCAGCCAGGAAAACCAGGATCACATCAAACCAGGTGTGAGCTGCAGGAGATTCCCTTTGAATTCCTGAAATACCTCACTGATACAGGAAATCTTCCAATAGATTGAACTTTTACTCTAAGTTCAACGTGCATGTTGTGGACACACATGAGAATTTGGTATGGTTCCAGACTTTTTAAAAAAGGAAAGGGAATTACACAGAATATGTTCAGGCTTTCAGTTGCAAGAAGAAATGCTGAGTACATCCAAAGCACCCCTCTGTCAGGGGCAAGTTGCTTCCCACAGTTCATGTATTAATACTTTTCCACTCTACCTGCAAAAGGACTTTGCTGTTTTCGCTCTGAAAGTCAGGAATAGATATTTCTATTTTGCTATACCCTGTTTCTATTGAGTTATGCAGTTTCTGACTATCCAGTAAGTTTGTGGCCTTCAAATATTGTGGATTTTTGTTAATATGATTTTAACTAGAGATCACTTGCTGTTCTTGATTTACATGTTGATCTCTTCAACTCATTGACCACTTTTTCTTGTTTTTGTCCACACTCCTCGTACTGATATTGTCAGGGTCTTTTTGGCAATATAAGTCCTGGGGCTCATTGCAAAAATGTTGCCGACATGGCTCCTAAGATACACTCTGAGAGGTCTAAATCTCTTCATCCTGGGATAGAATGTCTTTGCATGTACCTGCTCTCTTCTGCTCACTTGTGACAGTACAAACTCTCCAAAGCGGTGCTCTGGCTGTAATACACTAAGCCCAAGAAATTACAGATGAATTAAAACTGGCCAGAAGTGCTAACTTGAAATACAACAGTTCTGCAAGATTTGAAACTTTTACTTAAAAGCAATCCAAAGAAACACTGCAGGGGTGAGAGGCAGGGTGGGGAGGGAGAGGCCAGGAGACAAACAAACATTTGGGAAACTTAATAGAAAGGCTCCTGCACTTTTTTCAGTACACAAACACTGTACACACTCGGAGGGGAAGCAACTGGCTGCTCTTATTCCTGGGAGAGATTTGCTGGGCTGTGTTGAAGCTACAGCTGCAGTGTGCCCTCTTATGGCAACACCAGTTGCTTTCTCTCTCAGTTTCACACAATGGTGTTGCAAAGGGAGGCAGGGATTGCTTTGATTTTTTGATTTCTTTCTCTTTTTCTTTTCCCTGAAAAAGATAAGTGGGAAGAAAGTATTAACTCTGCATGCTGTGGCATGTTTAGAAAACAGGCTTGAAGCTTCACATCCAGAGCATCAAGCAGTGCCCCATCTGCCAAAGAAGATGAAGTAGAGAACCAAACTAAAAGAGAGGCTAAATGTCATCAGGTTTAGCGTTTGCTGATGACATGTATAGCTTTCATGCCAAGGCACATGTAAAGTGAAGAAGTATTGTTGGTTAAAAGCACTGCATTTAACAGATAACATCATTTGTTGACTGAATGTTTCTGTGCTGTCTCCATTCCAAGTCAGGCTCTGCACATGTTTCTCTGTATTGCTACGGCTTTTTGAGTAAGAGGATGACTAAGTTATTCTCCTGATTTTGTAAATATTCTATCATTAGACCTGTTTTGAAGACTGTGTTCCCATTACTTCCTCTCCCTGTGCTTCTGGTACCTTGTTCTCCTCCGATGTTTTGGCCTTGTTACTTCTCAAACCTCCCCTCTCCACCACCTTGGAGCCCCCTGTTCCAGTGCAGCACTCCTACAGCTCCCTTGCATTCCCAGCAGAACTCTCCTCTTCCACTCCCTGAGAATGCTCCCAGTTTCATGGCATTTTCCAACCCAGATGGTCGTAGTAGGAGTACTCTGGGACTCATACAGCTCATCCTTTTTTGTCTTTTGTATCAGAACAGCCACCTCATTCTTGCTTATTTGATATTACCTCTCTGCTCACTGAATGTTTAAAAGCACACAGAAATCCCTGAGAGCTCTAGGCAAGAGTTGCAGTTGTGGCATTAATGCCTTTTACTGCAGTGGTTTGATGCTGTCAAATAAAAAAGGCATGGGGCCAACTCTACCTTTCCCCAATTTCCTGGCCAGCCTTGGAGATCCAACGTATTCTGACCACTTCTAGTTTCCAGTTCTCGTGTGCATGAGGAAAAATAAATGCATTCCCCTGCCAGGCTCCTGGCTTCTCCATCAGAATAAAACCTGGCACCACACGGCCGTACGTGCGAGTCCTCTCCGACGACACTGCATGCTCTGAGCACAATCTATTCCTGGGATGACCTGTCATCCTGGGGTGCAGGTTCATAATGGTGCCCAGAAGCCATGCACGCACACCTTGGTATTTCTGATTGCAATGTATTTGTGTTTCTACTTTCCCTCTGGCTCATTGCCTTTTATATTTACTTCAACATGCCCATTCACCTTAACATTAAAAAAAAAAAAAAAAGCCAAATAAGAAAACAGTCAAAATGCTTTTTCTGTCAATCAAGCAGCTTCTACTGCAGCTCATTCTGTTGCAGTTCATCTTCCTAAAATCTGACCTTCATTATGATAATATAATAATCAGGGAGTTCTAATACCTCTGATTATTGATGCTACAACCAATGATATTTACTACCAAAAGGTGAAGCTGTCTTTAGAAACTAGAAACCAATCTGCAGGCTCCCTTTGATTTTCAGCTGTACCAAAAGCCACTGGAATGGTGCTAAAAATCTATGATAAAGCTATGTGAAATGAGACAATTATCTTGGCACTGCTTGCTTTAGAAATGAGCGTAAGGTGATGCTGTCTGGAGCTACACCACTTTTGCCCAACCCTTCGGAATACAATTTAATGACCCTTAAATATTCCTTTTGTACTTTCTGTTTGATGATTTGACAGGAATTTTGTAATTAAGTCAGCTTCTGTCACAAAGTTACAGTTTCCTGTGTTATAAGAAGTGCTTTTTCTAGTAGACAGGGAGCGAGGACATCAGGATCTGGCCCTCCTTATTAACCTGCACAGAAGCAGTTGAGAGTTTCACTGTTTAGCATCATTCCTCCTGCTACATGCTTGTTTGTTCTTCAAGCATCACATTTATTTTCCTGTTTACAGTAAGGTTTGTGCTGCTGGAGGAAACTGCTGGTGGGGAAGTTCTAGAAGTAACAGAAAGGTTTCTGTGCCTTTGAGATGTCCATTCCTATACCCTCAGCTTGATATGCAGCAAACAAATGTTTCATTTGATTAGGAACACAGGCCAGGGAAGGATCTTGTGAGCTATAGGACCCAGTACTTTACTGTATCCAGCAACTACAAAATGTAATGCTTTCTACCCAACACATCAACCTTTCTTAATGTTATGGTAAGTGGCTTTTCTACAGCTGCTGTAATTGGAAGGTTGCTCCAGAGCTTAAAGGTCTCAAAGTGAGAAAATGTATTTTAATTTCCAGCCTGGATTTATTCATGGCTAGCTTACACTCACCTGTTCTTTACCAACAGATCTTGGTTTACAATATGTCTTCTTCCTTCTGATTCATCATATCCTCCCCATCCTTCTCAATGAAACTCCTTCATCCTGGAGTCCTCCTCTTGACTGCCTTCTCCTCACCCCGCCCATACGCCTGCTACCTGTGGGTGCCATCCTTCACACACAAAGCACAACCCTTTACCCATCTCCTTCCCTGGGACTGGATCAGTGTGACAACCACTGATGACTCCAATGACAAAAGGAAGGGGCTGTGTCTCAGCCAGGAAGCTCATCACCGCACTCCTTCCTCTGCTGCCAGCGGCTCTTGGTGAGCATTTTCTCTAAGTACATTTGCCTGCCTTCATTCTTCTCTTCTTGTTTTAACACACATAGAAAATGAAGGTGTGAACACTCTTACTTGAGTCATTACCTTAAGGCTTCTGGTTTTCTTCCTTAGCTTCCCCTCCAGCAGTCCCCAAAATAAAAGAACAAATTCTGAAAGGATAAAAATAATATAGACCTGTGCAAGAAACAGAAAAAACTCTCATCCAAATGAGTGCCAACAGCTGCCAATTCTAGGCTCTTGATTTTTGCTTTCAAGGCTGGAAACTCTCCATATATCTGCAGGGATATAAACGAGCTGATACTGGATAACACTCAAATGAATATGTTCTATGAGAGTTGAAATACATTTTGCAGAATAGGCATACATAGTCTACTGAAAGACTATATCCACAACTGAGCACCTATCTTGGGAGCTATCTAAGCCCCTCCTCTATCTAAGGAGTCTTAGAAGAATGATAGAGAGAAACTCTTTATTAAAGTCTGTTGTGATAGGACAAGGGGTAATGGTTTTAAAACAGAAGGAGGTAGAATTAGACTAGATATAAAGAATAAATTTTTTACAATGAGGGTGGTGAAACACTGGAACAGGTTGCCCAGAGAGGTGGTGGATGCCCCATCCCTGGAAACGTTCCAGGCCAGGTTAGACAGGGCTCTGAGCACCCTGATCTGGTTGGAGATGTCCCTGCTCCTTGCAGGGGGACTAGATGACCTTTAAAGGTCCCTTCCAACCCCAACTATTCTGTGATTCTATGATCTCTCTGTTACAAAATCATGAAGAAAACCATCTTTTGTAATTCTCCTCAATTTAACTAGAAGAAAGCAGAGGAAATTCAGGGTCAAAAGGCACTGAAAAACACACCAAGGTGGGGACTACACAGTGTGGATACTTGGGCATTGCAGTTGCACTGGAGCACTGCATGGCTCCACTTCCACAATTGTTCACACCACTGGCAAGTTCCCAGGGAGCTCCTTGTTTGTGTCAATATTCACAGAGCATCCTTCTCTCTATAAAGCATCACAGCTATTCAGAGTCCTGGCCCAGAGAGATGACATGTCCTGTAATCAAACCTGTGTGGTGGTTCGGTGCCTCACAAACATCGCCAAATTTTGCAGCTTAATCATTATCTAATTTTTTTATTTTTACTAGAAGCAGTCTACGTGCTTCCACAACTAATGAAGGCTGGAGTGTGACTCTCTGTGTGTGTTCCACTTGTGTATGCTCATTTCAAGCAAGAATCTGCTTTCCCCCAAAGACATTTTGCTGTGAAAATTGTATTATAATGGATCTATGTTCATTCATGATGCTGATTGATATGATAATTTATCTGAGGTTACCTACAAATTTCCTTTCTTTACTAAAAGAAGTCTATGGATTTGGGTACACCTAGAAAGCAAAATATCATCTGCAGTGACAGGTCACTAAAAATGAAAATCCAGAAATTTATTTCAGTAGAGGAAAGTAATTCTTGCTTTTGTAGATGAGAGAAAGGGGAGGGAGGGAGGGAGGGAGAGGAAGGAGGGAAGGAAGGAGGGAAGGAAGGAGGGAAAGAAGGAAGGAAGGAAGGAAGGAAGGAAGGAAGGAAGGAAGGAAGGAAGGAAGGAAGGAAGGAAGGAAGGAAGGAAGGAGGGAAGGAAGAAGAGAAGGAAGGAAGGAAGGAAGGAAGGAGGGAAGGAAGAAGAGAAGGAAGGAAGGAAGGAAGGAAGGAAGGAGGGAAGGAAGGAAGGATGGACAGAATGAGGGAAGGAAGGAAGGATACTGTCTTTCAGAAGTATTTTAAACTGTATTTGAAATTTTCTAGATTTCTATATTGATTTCTCAGATAAGAGGAAAATACTCTGCTATAATGGACAGATAAATCTGATTATGCCCACAATGCAAAGCTGTGGAATGTATAGCAACTGATTTATTAAAATAGGGGAGGTCAGGCAAGAGGGGATAATTATGTTTAAGTTCTGGGACTCTCTCTCTAAGTAAGTTCACTGATTTGCACCACCAACAAGGAATGATAGGTATCATAAGCTACAAGCCATCACAGCAGCTGTTTGGAAGTATTTAAAGCACGCTACCTGCATTGGTTCAGCAATTTAAAGCAAGAATAAACCAAAATTTTAAGAAAGTGTGGGGCACAGATTTTCTGTGGGTAGATAAGGGAGTGTGGAGGCTTCAGAGCATCTGATTAGCATTGTTCAATGTAAGTCTCTCCCTTGGTGAGGGAGAGACGAGGCCACATGCAGTCTCTCCACTTCTCCTCCATCTCTGTCCTGGCTGCTGTGATGGAAGGACGTAGCCACAAGTTTTAAACTCAGATGATGGGAACAGTCTAACAGCAGCACTGTTGTGAATTTATTCCACTGTGAACAGCTGATCCCAATACCTGAACAAGGTTACGTAAAACTTGCTGATGTATCTTTACATAATGCTTTCAAGTGCAGTATAAACACACTGTTTGCGTTAAGTATGTGAAGGGGTAGATGGACATGCACGTGAGGCACTACTGGTGCTGATTGGCCGCATAATCCCCAGCTAACTGGTCATTAGGATGTGTGGATCATGCCATGCATTTGCCCTCCTTTCAATCCTGGGGAAAGAAAGTCATCCTGCCCCTGTTTTCAGATGTGACCTGCTGCCAGCCTGTCACCAAGCACGACTTTCTCAGTGGCTTTGAGCAGCGGATGTCCACAGCGGTGTGCTGGTGGGAGCTGTGGGTTTGCTCTGCAGAGGAACACACCTTGGAGCAGGCACTGCACCTGCATAACCTGTTGCAGAGCATGAATGCAGTGGAGTTACAACTATAGGTACTTTCCAGTGGTAGAAAGGACCAGAAAGGTATCTTGGGGGTATAATAGTACCAGCTATTCCATGGGAGACAGAATAGGGTGTGCGGGATTTCAGTATTTCTGTGGCCATGCTTCTAATGTCTTTGAATCTCCAATTTAATTGCTCGTGACACCATGAGGCAGCTGTTGAAAATAAATTATTCTATCAATTTAATAGTGTTAGTTTGAAAGGATTTCACAAAGGGAGACTGGAAACTTAGGCTTGGGAAGGCTCCGTGTACATGCCACTGCTCTTCCCACTGCATTGAGATCACAAGAGAGCTCCACCTGACTTCTGCCAGTCATGTACTAAGGTTAACGAGAGAGGCAGAGGTAGGTGGAGTTTAATGGGATGTAAGCCCCCTGGGGTGACCTATGTGGGGTGGTTCTGCACCCACCCCACTGCTGGCAGAGTGGCCTCTCTCCTGGCCTTCTCCCTACAGTCTGGTTAAGCAATGCTTGGCGTGTTTCTCCAGTCACTGTACGGAAAATTCCAAGAGCTTATGTGGAGGTTTCAAGGGAACAGGGGTCCCTGGGCCCACGCCAGCCTGCACAGCTGGGGAGGATGGAAAGCCATCGATCCCCTCTCCTGCCATCCTGAATTATTGTCTGTGCCATCCTTTTGCTTTCTCAAGGAGGATAAAGACCACCAGGAAACACATTTTAAAATCATCTGTGGCACACAGAAGGAGAAGAGAGAAAGTTGTTGGTACATTTCAGCAAGCCTCGTTAAAAACATCTCTAGGCACTACAAAGTGCATGTTATCAATATGCATATGTGATGTCTCTGAGGCAGAATTGCCTTTAAGGTACATATTCAGCAGGACAACATTTTCCCATGTGAGGCAAGGAACAACAGTGAATCATATGTGTGGGAGGGAAAGGCCTTCTGGCTATGTACAGTATTTATTCCCTTTTGTGTCTTGCTTCCCCCCCTCCCCTCTTTTATTAATGGCTTTTGCAATTACTGGTAACAGGGTATTGCTAGCTGGCAGAAAGTGGTGACTTTTGCAGTCAGTTGTTTGCAGGAAGCTGGATGTATAGGGGTAGAAAACGATGCTCATGGGCTGGCTTTGCTCACCCCACCGACCCCCGAGCAAGAGCCAGCCAACACATTATTTGTGTTCGGCACTTGCTTCCCCAGCTGAATGTCACATTACTCGACCTCACATAAGTACATGTACAGATGTAGAAATAGAGAAGGTGAGACCTGCAGTACACACATGAAAAATTCCTACTGAAGATGTCAGCAGGGGGCCCAGAGAAGCTGATATAGATTTAGAGGGAATCTGAAGGAAAAGTATGGCATCCTGCTCCGTCTGCAACCACAGAGGGTGGGTATAGGACTTGGGTTTTTATTTCTCATCCTGCTAAAGAGGGGTTCCACTCCATGAGTGGAAAGCATTGCAAAAAGCAGACAGGCGCACCAGTGCAGGTGATGAATGCTATGACGTCTCGTGATGCTAGCTGCTGAACTGATGGGACAGCATTGGAGTTCAACATCTCCCTAGGTGCCAATCAGTAATTGTCAATGGATGTGAACAGTGACAAGCAGTCAGTAGACAGCAGGTTGCCCATGGTTTTGGCCATAAATTGCAGCTGAACAAGAAGGAGTACCCAGGAGGGTGTAGCTGTGATTAAAGAACCCCAGTGTCCCAGCAGTGAACGCATTCCAGGAGTGGGGAGATGATCCGGGAACTGTACCTCTACCAGGTCTGTGTGCTAGCAACGTGCTTCCCAACGAACATGGCAGAGGCAAAGGGCAACCTACTTCAGAAGAATAGTTATAGAATCATACAATCATAGAATGGCTAGAATTGGAAGGGACCTTCAAAGGTCATCTAGTCCAACCCCCCTGCAACCCCCCTAGTTATTAGGTTGCTTTTAATAGAATTATGCCATCTAGAAGCAGCAAGATCCAGTACCAATGTACACAGCTATGACTTTATCAGCCATGGAAACACGTATACTGTTGGGACAGAAATAGTGGTGAGCTGCAGCTTCCTTACAGTTCCCTCCTCTCCTTGCCTTCCCTCCCTGGTTTCCCTTTGTTCAGATGCTTGCGGATTTAGAGATTCCTGTTGAAGCTGAAAAATCAAAATGAAGATGTGCAAATATGGAAGTAAAAGTGACCTAACAAGTTTTAACTCTGAATGGACCAAAAGAAGTAAGAAAGAAACATGACAGCTGGCATCACTGAGCTGGCAGTGCTATCATTTGCAAACACTAATATCAAGATATTTCTGATTGGTAAGTTCTGCTGTTTGCTCCCTTTTTTTCTCTTGCTAGAAAAGCACAGGGGCACTGCTCAGAGCAGAAAGGGCAGCAGACATGAGCAGGATGAGGCTCATAGGAGATGTTGGGAGAGAGGTCACAAGGGGGAATCAGAGACAACAGCTCATTGATGAGAAAAGAGCATCTGGGAAAGAATGGAAAGGTTTTGAGGCACCAGCGAGTAGAAATGGGTGGCAGTTTCTTGTCAGCATGAAAAGGATGTCATTCTTTTCTGCAGAAAATGCCCTTTTAATAATTGTCCATCAGATAACGTTTCTTTGAAAATTTCCAATTTTACCTGACTCTTATTTCAAATTTGTGTTGGGGAGGAACTGTCACGCAGCTGGGAGCTGACATTTCTGGCAGGCTCTTATCATTCACATTTTCTACCTAGAGGCAAAGAGCATGAGATCCTTCCAATCTGGGAGCTGCAGCTGGGCTGACGGGGAGGTGCTGAGCCTGGCGCTTGCTTCCAGCCATCTGCCTGGAAGCCTCACACCATGGCAATTCTCTACCCCTAGGCAAAAGTCAGGCTGACAAGAGCCTTTCAAGACAGCAACCAGCACATCAAATAAAGTCTTTGTTCATTCAGATTGGAATGTTTCCCTTTTCTGCCCAAATGAGACATGGATGTACAAACAATTTTGTGAGAAAAGTCTGACTCTACTGATGACCTTAAAGAGTACAAAAGGTCCTTTGGTAGCTGCTTGCCTCTGCTTCCACTGGCTAAATTTCTTGTCAGACCAGTTACTTTTTCCCTGAATTTCACATGGTTGTAAGCAGGACCAGCTGCCCTGAGGAAAAGGCTCTCCTGTGCATAGTTCTGTCGCTGGGAGTGCTTGGAAACAAGGAATATGTTTGGCTTCCCCTCTCCTCTACCTCCTCACTGTGCCCATCACAGGCATTTGCTCTGTTCTTACTGTGACGGCTCTCAAGCTAACACAATTAAGCAGGACACTGTAAAATGAGTGTAGCCTGGCATCAGCGCTGATATATATAACAGATTGCAAATTTCACTGGCTGCGTCAGGGACCATCAGCCAGCCTATCTGACTCTTGCAGGGTCTGTTAGTTTCTGCAGAGGGCCCTATAGACCAAGCTCTATGAGCGGGTTGGCCCTGCAGACTGCTTCCCACTGGAGTCCATCTGGAGCATCCTCCGGGAAAAGATTATTTCGAGCAACTAGAAGAAGGCTTCTTCGTAATACCCCTGAAAAAATAAAACTTGATGGAGACTTATTTTTCCATTCCATTCCTTCTCCTTCCAGAAGGAGTTAGGCCAAGTGGTGACTGTTCATAGAAGAGAAACTCCATAGGAGAATTATCAGAGGTCTAGAAAACTGGATGCTGCAAAGACTGACCTGATAGCTGACTGACCTAGAGAATTCTTAGTCTTCAGAAGAAAGGCCTGGAAAAGAATAATGACAGATGTTTAAACCAGGGTCCTCTGTGATGGAAAAGTTAGGAAATAATAGATTTCATTTCAATCAAAAAATCATATTAAATGCTAAGGAAAGTTTGGAAATTATAAGGATTAAGAATGTATTGATTGGAAAGTTTTCCAAGTAGGTATCCTTGGAGATCTTCAGGAACAAGTAAGAGAAAAATCTGTCAGAAATGGCAGTAGATCCTGTCTCAGAGAGGGTAAAGGACTGGATGACTTTTTGATGTCCTTCCCAGCACAATGCTTTTCTGTTCTATACTCTTTGATAGAAAACCATGGATTGGGTTTGCATGCTTTTTCTAGACGCCTAAGTTGGTCACGAAACAGATATGTAGGGGGAATCCGATTGTGTGGGGAATAAAAAAAATGGATAGAGGAAGTCTGGACAGTTTTAGACAAACTAAACAGACTGTCTGAATCCGTAGCAGGGAAAACTCCAGGCAGCTACTCACCAGTTATGCTAAGACCCGGGTGTATGCCCGAGAGTTGTATGAAAAGCATTTTGCAGGTGGGATTGATGTATTTGCTATTTTGTCTTTGCCTGCACTACATTTACCTGTGTTAAATAAACAAAGAAAGTGCTCTAAGTGTTGCTCTAAGATTGAATAATAAGTGGAACATTTCTTCTTTTGTTAGTAGCTTGTGTCCTTGCTTGTTAAGTCTCAGGCTGAGCAGCCAAAGGGAGTGTTTGAGACATAAGTGCCAGAGGGGACTCTCACTGCTGAAAGCAACCAGCAAGCAGCTTGAAATGTGCTACTTCTATTCCTGGAAGACCGTGATGATCAGAAATATAAGCTCTGTGTCCTTTGCTCCCTGTCCTCTCTTCTCTACCCCCTGCTCCTCCTCCATCCCCTTGAATAGCATTCAGGAATTTCAAAACTCATCCTTAATTGCAAACCAGTGAGCAATAAAGTGAAACTGTTCTTTTGTCCTTTGCTAACCAATTAGCAGACATCAGTTTTGGACAAACTCCTCATTTTAGTTAGCGATAAGATGAATACTAAGCTTTCTCTGCTTCTCCATCTCTGTCTGTAGATTCAATTTTTAAATCACCTCACCAAGGCTTCTACTCCTTGGAAAAATCTACAAAATAAGAATATAAGAGAAGTGTCAAGTCTATCAAGATTCATTTGCCCTTTCAAAACCAAACCTATCTCTCATAAAAAAAAAAGGAAGGGCACACCTATTGAGTACTCTGAAAAGTAACAACTGCTTACACCAGACCACCATGTGTCTTTTTAAGTTATTTCCTCCTGAAAGCTTCCTCTGCCTTACCAAAGTCAAATGCCCCAGACAAAGCCAAGCTTTGTTAGTTCTAGCAAGAAACAGAAGCTCCAGTGCTAAGGACAACATAGGAAAAAAATTCCTACCCCCTTTCACATACCTGTTAAGATTTTTCAGCCCTAGCACAGCTGCTAATCACAACTGCTTCCTATCACCGAGAAAGCGAGACACAGTCTTTCAATCTATACCTGACACTTCCCAAGAAATGAATTGGAGCCAGTGCAGATATTGTAAAGGCTCCCTTTGCAAAGCAACTGCATGACAGAGAGCTAATCTAATGTGGAATGAGCAGTGCTGCGCTCTACGTTATAACAACTCGCTCCTGCAATTATTGCCAGATGTTTGCAAATGTCCTGTAAGTCTCCCATCAAACGTTAACTGCTCCTTCCAAATTTTTTACAGCATTCAAAGACTGAGGGTGCTACTTAGCTGGTGCTGGCAAGAAAGAAAAGGGGAATTAAATAGCCGTTTTTCTTTTGTTCTTTCTGCTAATAGTAACAGGGATGAAACCACTTCAGTGGTAGGGAAGTCCACAGTGCTACTGAGACTCATGATAAGAATTTGATTTTCAGGTCTCTTATCTAAACAATATACCTTAGCCTCAGTAATGTGAGCTGCACTTCTGTGTAGTCATGTAATTTAAAAAAAAATTGATTTTTCATTGTTGGTGCATGTTGTAATTTTGCAAATAAAGAGCACCTACCTATTTAGATAGCATTTAGTAATACACAGATTAAGTGGCTCAGATAAGAGTCTGTTGACACCGTTCCCTAATATACTCCCATTTGCAGGCAGCAAAATGAAATGTATTGATCACTTCATCCTGCCCTGGAACAGTTGTTGGAAGATTTACCTGCAATTACCTGCTGAAAAAGGAATAAAAGATTAGTAGAAATAAGATGTCACTTTGGACTTACAGTTCCTGTTGCTAGGGAAACCTTAAAGTTAGCATCCTGATTAGGGCAAAAATTGTTGTAACCCAGCTGAACCTTTGTCAGCATCAGTGTTCAGCAGAGCTGCAGACAGCCTGTTTGTCTGGCCAGGGACAGTGATTGCCCACTGTGGTCTCCTGGTTGACCGAATACCCTTTCTGAGGTGCCTCATCCAGACACCAGCTTACAAAGACACATAGCAGGGACTGTGTAACCGAATTACACAATACAACACCAGTGCAATTAGATGGGTAAAAGGGAAAGGTTGATGGAGGAAGGGAGACTAATTATCTTTAATACCCACTACCCCTAGTATCAAACAACTCGGAGCTATCCAGGCACCCAGTGCCTGCCGACCGTTCCTACAAGAAGACATTTCATACAGGAGGAACAGTAATAGAGAGACAGCAGTCAAGTGAGAGCTTGGCAACAAACCTGCCAAAAGACTTGAAGTAGTGGAGTAAGGCCAAAGAAAATGAAAAGTATTCTTAAATGGTTGTGCCTGGGCCTCCAGAGAGGAAAAACACAGGCAATTATGCAGAAAGAAATGGAGGCAGGAAGGGAAAAAGAGTGTTACACCGTCCTTACGGAAGGAAGTGTCAGCTCCTTACAGCATCCTGAGGAAGAGACTCCTTTGTTTTTCCGGAGTGCCGAGGGAACTAATTTCAGGAAAGTCTGACTCTCCCACTTTCTCCCATATTGGCGAACTCCTGTACTAGGGAGCCCTCTTTGAAGATCTTAGTGCTTGCAGCTTCACATAGGGGGCAAAGGTGGGTCCAGCACAGCACTGCTGACACTGTAAGGCATCAAGGAGTGCCCTCAGCTGGGTGATGGCAAGAGTACAGGTTGCAGACAAGTTCAGAGGCTTCAGGAGCCAGGTTAATGCTTTTTGTTTGTGGAGTTTGGAAGCTGTCAGGGATCAATCTGTCAGCATAACTGAATTAACTTCAATCAGTACTTGGCTGGATTCAATGAAATTGATGCTATAGTGTTTTCATACTTAGAGATAACTTCTGCTTCAACTCTATCAGAAGTACGACTTTTTAAAATGCCCTAGTTCTCAAAAACACTGTAACAGAGCTGCTATATCAGATGAGAAAGATGGTAGGTAATTTGATTTTTCAAAGCTTTGGCTAACATAATGCATTACCTATAATTTCAGCCAACAAAAATACTGAACTTGAGCTACATGTAAATTAGAGTGTAAATCTGTAAAATTATCTTATATTTAAATGATTTGTTTACTTTGTCTCTGCCGTTTGTAAAAGTATCACCATCCTTAAGAGGAGAAATGCAAATGCTGCATGATTAGTTCATGATCAGAAACACCAAAACCAAACCACTTCATTAGTTGTTTCTTCTTTAATGTTACCTGGGTGCTGACTTTTTAAAATAATCTGGGATTAATAACTTAAATATGCACAGACATTCTTGCATTCTTCTATCCACAATTTCAGTACCAAAAGAAATATTATAAATATAGGAGTGTTGAAAGGAAAATCACATTCAGAGCTCAGGAAATACTGCTTGTCTGTGTGCTTATGACATTTATTTCTTAGAGGTTTGCAAACTTTAGTACTGAAATTTGTGGATGTTAATAGCTGATCTCAAGTCTTTTTAGCTGCAGTGACTTAACTGCTGCTTTCAGCAGTCCACCACATTTTTCTGTAGCAGATTACACCATGTTGTGTAAGGTGTGGCAAAGAGGAGGGTGAGCCCGTTCCTTCGCAGGCACAGGTCACAGCTAAATGAGTCATTACACTGAAATTCTCCCACAATGTCCCAGGCTGTAAACAGCGAAGTGCAGTGCAGTACTTGCAATTATGGGAGTGCTGCATTTCTAAAGAGAGAACTTAAATATTCAGCTTTTTGCTCAGGTGCAAAAACTCCTTTCTGGTCTCTGTAATTTTAAGCAAACGGTCATCTAATTGCTAAATATGATGCAAGCAATTTCTTTTCTTGTCTTACAACTCCCCTTAATTCATGCAAATTTCCTTGTCAATTTTTTTTCCCCCTCTCCATCAGCTGCAGGGAAGAGACCTTCCACTGGACAATTTTGTGTGTGTGTATATATACATATATAACTATTTCAGTCCTCAGTGGTGGTTTGTCCAGTTAGTGGTTTAACAGCAAAAACTTTACTACCTTTGAGCACATCAGAACATTTCATAAAAGTAAGGAACCAAAACATTCTGGTTTGTAATATATTGCAGTATACTCTACTCATAGCCGTGTATCTCTTCTCTTCTAAGAACTGAAGGTTCAGTACTAACAAAATAAGTGAATCTTATTATATATGGAAACACAGCTGAAAGGTTGTTGTTCCAGATATAATAAGAAGATTTCCTTTGTTCTTTTTCCCACGAGTTTTTGCAATCATTATACGTTCAGTCAGAAGGCAGTCCAAGGCATAAAAACTTTTCCTTAATCCAAATGAGTGAAAACATAAAGTTGTTTTATTACCTACACATCACACTATAGCACCAAGATGCTACTCACACCACCATTTTGGTGGGTTGACCCTGGCCAACAGCCAAACACCCACACAGATGCTCATTCAGTCCCCACTGTAACTGGATGACTCCCCCGATATCATGCTCCGAGAAATTTGCACTCACTTTTGCTCCGAGTGGCCTTCTTGCTGTGCTCCTGCCTATTGCCTCAGTAAGGATTGATCAGCAGAGGGTGTCTCGGATCCGGAGAGTGTATATGGCAGTAAAACTCTGCTGCATACCTACTGCCTTGTACTGGCACCCAACCAGAACCTGCTCACTCTTCTCTTCCACAAGGTAGGGAGAAAATAGGAGGAAACCAAGAAGACTCATGAGAGAAAATCCTCTCTTCTTCTGATGGTGCTGGACATGCTGTCCAAGAGGAGAAGAAGAAGGTGGGCCACTGCCTTTGAGGACACCATTGCTGAGACAGAAATGCAACTCCTAATTCCAGTGATCACCCCGGTGGGCAGAAACAACACCGGAAGCAGAGCTCAACAGGTCCATATCAGCGTTTCTAATTGGAAGAGAAAGGGAGGATTTGAAGCTGCATTTTGCATTTCTGGAGTACTCAAGTACTCTTTTCAAGGCAAACATTCACCACCAAAAAGATGGGAAACTGTGCCAATCTTAGTAGCAGGTGTAGTCTGTGGATGGAGTTTACAAAAGCCGTCAGCAGAAGACAAACATAAACCGTTTTTTACTCCAGACATAGAAGTTGTTCACGGTTATGTGCCTATCCATCCACCCTGCCTCATGGCATTCAGAACTGTAATCCAAGCTGGGACAGGACCTTAAATAAAAGGGCACCATGCTAGCTGTGGTTTTCGTGATACATCCTATAGCCTACAACAATAAGAATTTCTGAAATTTTTGCTGCTGGCGTGGCCTTAAACTCCAGGCTGCTCATATTAGCTGCTGATATTGGAGAAACTTTCACTGTAAGAACAGTAAGGAAATTCTGATGCAGTGAAAGAAAAATTATCTGCAAAACTAGGAAACGGGAGGAAGGAGACCGCAGCAAGGCACAGAAAAGACTATGCATGTCTGGTGGAGAAAAGGTTTCAGTTTGTGTACTTTAGTAAGGAGTAATCAAAATAGGAATGCCATTCCACTAGAATATTTTACCAACAGGACATTTTTTTTTCTAGATGAAGTTTATGGATTACTAGAACTCTTTAAAAAATAATGATCAGAGACAGGTGCTGTCTGAATTAAATGAACAACCACTGCACACAGACGCAGCAACCTTGAGGAAAAACACATTTGAAAATATTCCTTGCAAGCATTCATCAAGCTAGAATTTTGCAGTTCTTTTCATGTTCCTTCTGTCCAAAGGATAGCTCCTGGTAATGTCTGTCCTGGTGATGAAGGTAAAAGTAAAATTTATGCTGTGCAACAAAAAAGGAAAAAGACATCTTCAGACTACTTTGAGATTTTGTAGCCCTGCACCAAAGGCGAAACAAAAACTAGAAGTGAAATCCTGATTCTATTGAAATCGATGGCAAAAATCCATTTAATTCAGTTATTTTAGGATTTTATACCAGAAAGACATCAAAAGACTGAAGATATAGAATATGGGTATCAGTGACCATCCCACCACAGAGATCCTAAGTTTAACATATAGATTGTAATAAAGATGAGCGACCCTGCTCAGATCCTACTGTGGCTGATCTAATTAGTTCAGTGCTAGTACACTGCCTGTAAGTGTAAGCATAACCTAAGAGACACACAGCAACAATTAAACAAATTTTTCCAGGTAATGACACTTTGCTCTGTCAAAGACTACTCTGAAAAGAAAGCAAAGTTCCACTTGTCCATCGGAAAACTCTTTCCTTAAAATCTGCTCTTTTTCTAATAGAGTCTGTCTTTCCAAACAGTGGAATTTGAAGCTGAACATCTGTGAAATGAATATTTTCAGTACATGCTAATTCAGAATGTGCTGCAGGCAAAAGGTGCAGCAGCTGTGAGCACCACAGGTTCTGGTTGGGTGCCAGTACAAGGCAGTAAATATGCAGCAGACCTTGACTGCTGCATGCACGCTCCAGATCTGAGAGGACCTCTGCTGAACAATCCTTACTGGAGTGATGGGCAGGAGCACAGCAGGAAGGCCACTCACATCAAAAGATACCGTAAGTTTCACAGAATATATCAGGGGAGAGATCCAGTTGAAAGAATCAAAACTAGAAAGTCTAAGAAAGTTTGTGATGATTAATCCAATCACTTGAAAGAGACATTGTAAAATAGTAGGTTTAAGAAACATCCACAGAAGCCACAAGTAAGCTTTGACCACTTAGCGGGATTGATTTTTTACTCAGTAAAGAGGCTGCACCTGGAAAAAAAGTTTGACCCTGAGTTCCCTGTATATATATAAATACAAGGGATGGGGGAAAATGTTGATAAAATTATTCCAGGGTCAAAAGGGTTCAATAATTATTAAATGCTTGCTTATATTAAACAGGCAGCAGCAGGTCGCATCTTATTTGGAGGATCCATTGTGTTAGATGTTAGATGGGTTAGAAGTAACAGTATGTCTTATACTTAATATTTAGTAGCCCTCTTTGAAAAGATTGCAGCAGTTGAAAGGTAGACAAAAGCTAGAAAAAAAAAAAGAAACACTACTTTCATTTCTATATGTGTAAGCTAATTGTACTTTGGAGAAGAATTGTAGAAGAGGAGGGGAAAGACTGGGGAAAGGGAGGGCTGGGAGCAGAAGGAAATGGGGACAGAGTGGAGGTACCTGCTGAAGATGAACACGGCCAGCTAGGGTCAAAAAGAGGGAGCAGCCAAGGAGCAGCAGCAGGGAGATAAGAACAAGTCTGAGTTGATTAAATCTAACTGAGGCAGGAGCTGTTCTCACTGCTGCAGCAGGAAACAAGGTGGCACAGGTCACCGCTAGCCTGAGGAACTGGAAAGACTGCTGATCACATCCAGTGCAAGCATGAGCAGGGAGTCCTGCAGAGCCTGTCTCAGCACACAATAAAATGGGGCAAATATATCTGAGTCCTGGCTATTATTAAAACATTCCTGAAAAGGTGATAATGAGGAGTAGGAGCCAGGGCTTCTTTCTTGTCTCCAGTGGGACAACATCAACTTTCACCTTCATCTGCTTTCAGACCAGGTAGAACTCCTGAACGTGTGAACTTGAGAAGCACACTCCAGTAGTTTTAGGTTCTTTTGGTCATGTTCCTGATTCCTTGGTGATGGAGGGAGAGTTCTTTACGTTTCCAGCCCCTGTACTTCTGGTGGTTTATCGTCATGATGCTATGTGAGCATAACATAGCTGTGGAGAGATGACAAAAACTACCTGAGAGCCTGCCACATGATCATGAGGCTTGGTCTTTTCCATGCTTGCTCCCAGAGCTGTGGCCCCATCTCCTATCTCAGGGTTACCTGCGGTGACCACCCACTTCTGCAAGGAGCTAGGTGTGCAGGAGTTCTCCTTTCTGCCATGCTCCCAGAAAGATCCTGGTGCAGAGACTGCAGTTCTGCTGCTAACTGTCATGTATTTCAGTTTCCTCACTGACAACAGACACTCATCTCCACTGTCTTTGACAAGATTTGACTGCAGGAGATAATGTGAGAATAAAGAGATGCTGTAGTGGAGTAGCTGAAAACAGTACTCTTTTCTTGGGCTAAAAAGTACTGGGTGCTGGGGACCTGACCCTTCAAGATATACATATGCACAGTAGGTAGGTATATTCCCCGTCTCTTTCTTGACATCCTTTAGGCCACAGATACAATAAGGAGAGGTAGTACTAACGGAGGGAAGAAGGGAGAACACTTTTTCTTGACCAAGTTAAAACCATTCCTACGCAAACCTGAGTAAAACAGATGAATATGCATATGCTAGTTTGAATATGTGGTTTGTCAGCTGTTTACCTACATGTATTTAACACCCACAGAAGGCCTAAGGCAGCAGCCATAGAGTTTCTCCCACTTGCTTTTTGCAGACATGTTACAGAAACCCAAAAAGAGTTAAATTACTGCCATTAGGATGCTATGAATGACTGATAGAAGTATATTACTTTCCAAAGTGTTGGTTGGCTTAGTGTAAGCAAAAGCGCATAACGGCTTGGGAGTGATTCTGCTGAATCCTTAGCTACAGCCTTTAGGAGCTCAGGAAAGCTGGCTTGTGTTTGTTATGTAGTCATTTTCTTTTATTTTCTTTTCTTCTCTGTTATGTGCCTCAAAGTGTGACATAAGTTTGGTCTTGGGGCTAACTATGGCGTTTCAGTACCTATATGTAGGTGCAGGTAACTGACAATTTAGGGATGATAATTCCTTATGATTCCTCCATCTTCTTGCCCCACCTGTTTAAACTCAGTGCCAAATGAGTTTAATTTGGATTTGGCTACTTAACAGTAGAAAAATGCGTATTTGTAAGCTGAAACATTCACTGATTTTTCAGCTTCTCAACAGAAGAAAAGGTATTTATTTCTAGGACACACTGTTCTACTACTTTAAAATAAAGCCGGTTTACTCTGACTTTAGTGGAACCATTTAGTGAATAGTTTATTGTAAGTAAGAGCAATTTGGATAAAGTCTTGATTCTGTTGAAATTAAGGATAAAAGCAACTTCCATATGAAACTAATATTAAAAGAAAGAGAGTGTGAAATCCCATTTCTATGCACCATTTCAACTGGGGCTACAGTAAATTTATAAAGTTCTACAGCCACAACGGAGACATGCCTGAGTAGCAAAATACATCTTCTTTGAAATATGTAGGAACCTTTGTCAAAGGCATGCATCTCACAGAAATCTTTGCCCCACCTCTACCACCCACTTTCGGACACAGCGTACATCTACATGACTTTGTGGGAAGGATCTATTTACTTATAGTTCTGGGGATCATTTGGAGAGCTGATAATTATTGAGACTCTCGTGTTTCTATCTCACTGTTTTTTCCTGTCTCCTTTCAAAATATCTGAGCATAGATGGGCACTGACTATATGGTGATCTTGATATGACTGTTTCCTAATAGACATCCAGTATTATGGCAATTTGATGTCCAACATCAATGATGGTGCCTTTTTCAGTGCAAAGGGGTTTCTTTCTTTTTACTAAGTAGAAAGCTGGTGAACATGCTGAGAAAAGAGAGGGAAGTAGGGAGGTAAAACTGTGCTTATTTACAAGTTTTATTCTGATGCCCCCAGAAAAAGAAATGTAACATGGAAAATTTGCAGAGTAATAGGTGAGGACACCAGAAGAATGGCTTTCAGATGGAAGAGTTTGGGGGCAGGGTGGGGATGTTGCAGCACCACAGACTGTGAGGAGCTCTGAGTTCTACTGGGTGCCAGGGTGGGGAGAAGCAGCAGTCTATTTTGGCATGAGCTACTCCTATTGATTAAAAATAAATATTGTCTTCATGTCAGTATTATAGAAGACACTTCAAAAGCATTCTAGAAACTTCCACAATGTTGAGGTGTTCCTGTTCAGTAAATAACACAATTCCTCTGTCATTGGAAAAAAAAAAAAAATATTTTACAAGACTCTTAATGGCATGTTACAGACTGGAGTAAAGTCTCTTTGTTGCCTGAACTCCTAGACATTGCCCGTTTTTAATGGAATAGTTGGTTTAGAAACTACTATTATAAAATAAATCACTTTTTTTAAAAAAAAAACACCTTTCCATTCAAAAGTTTTGAATGTTACACTGTTACATTAAACTTCATCAACTAAGATGACAATTTGAATGGTGACTTGTCTTCCTCCCACCTTCTCAATAAAATGTCAATGTATCCTCAATCAGTTGCAGTATTTAGAGTAAATAATTTAGTACTGTATACTTCAGTGTATTTTTGGCCTGTTTTTCACTTGTATAGTAAAAAGAAACTGGGTTTGTATGCTGTTTGGGTTGGTTTGGTTTCTTTAATTTAAATAAAATGTTTTCGACTCTTGCCATTCCAATGTGCCAACTTTTAACCCAGGAGGATGGTGAAACATCTGCAGAAACCCAAATATTAGCCAGACTGATCCCCTCTGTACAAGACAAACGAGCATCCTGTAAATACAAACCTTGTTTGTTGATTTCCAGCTTCAGACTTCTCTCTTTTTTTGCACTGGAAATAACTTTAAGAAAATGTGCTTATCTGTGCACAATCACAAGCCTTGCCCTGGAGCCTGCAGAAACAGAATTGTAACGCACAAGACAGAGAAAGTGCTACAGGTGAGGACAGATGATGAAATATTGCTTGCAGATACAAAGGTTGGGGAGCACTCTTATCCAAGGTCCTTGCTGACATCCTGTAGTCAACGCCCCTTTCCTCCTCCCATGAGTCTTTTGCAGAGCATCTCAAGTAGAAATCATGCCCAGAAATCCTCTGTTGCGCACCTGCTTTTCATTTTTGTTTTTTCTTCAAGGCCAGTTGGAGGCCAGGTTATATGTTTTTACTCATTCTTCCCTTTGTTAAGCTGCTCTAAATGTTTGGTTTATACTTTAAAATGCAAGTTCTCACCTGTTCTCAGGCGCTTCTCAGATCATCTTTAAACTCTGCATAAATACTAAGTTGTATAACCCCAGTTATGTCTACCCCTCCCATTATGTGTATAGAGAAGGCAGTTTCTACACCTAAGATGTGACAACAGATGCAAAGACTTAGAAATAATTGCAGTATTGTCACCCTTAGTTAATGAAACATTTGGAGTAATTAAGAAGCAGCAATGTAACAGATTAGGAGCACACATTGGCTTTATTATGTACAGCTATTACACTCATATCTTGACTTAATTTTTGCTGAGTTCTGTACTTTGAGAGCATAACACAAAATTAAATGTCAGGGCTGCTAGTTGTAAAATATTGGTGAGTGGGTGTTATTATCTATATTATATGTATCTTTGCTATCTTCTACATCTTCTGCATTAACTATATCTGTAATATGAATGTTATTATAACCCAGTATGGCTATGAAACTTATCACAGAGATTTATAGCACTATACTCTAAACAAGTATTTTATTTACACAGAGGTCGTCTTCTTTTTTTTTTTTTTTTTTTTTAATAAAAGTCCCTAGGGAGTAACTCTGGTGTTCATTTTGCAAGACACGCTCCCCTGAGGTCCGTCAGCTAGCACGCAGAACCCAGGGAACTCTGCCCAGGGCAAAATGCCACAGCTTCAGAAACAGCTGCTGAGCTCTGCAACACGTCTCCAAGCCCTCCTGCCCAGCAGCTCCCCAGTCTCTCCCATTTTGGATGAGAAATACCAAATGGAGCATGCAGAATAGAGAAGCCGGGTCTTTGCTGTGCATCTGATCTCCAGATGGGACCTTTCAGCCTGCTTCCTGGAAACACTTTCAGGAAGTAAGGGGTTGAAAGAAGCAGGGAAGCATCTGTATCAAGGCTTGGGGATAGAATAGAATAGAATAGAATAGAATAGAATAGAATAGAATAGAATAGAATAGAATGGAATGGAATGGAATGGAATAGAATATTTCCATTTGAAGTGACCTGCAATGATCATCTAGTCCAATTGCCTGACCACTTCAGAGCTGACTGAAAATTAGAGCAAATTATTAAAGGCATTGTCCAAATGCCTCATAAATGTTGACAGTCTTGGGGTATTGACCACCTCTTTAGGAAGCTTGTTCCTCTGTTTGACCACCCGCTTTTAGGAATTCTTCCTAAACTCCACTCTGAACCTCCCCTGGCACAGCTTTGAAACATTCCTACACATTCTGGCACTGGGTAGCAGTAAGAAGAACTCAGCACCTCCCTCTCCACTTCCTCTCCTCGGGAAGCTATAGAGAGCGATGAGGTCACTCCTCAGCCTCCTTTTCTCCAAACTAGACAAACTCGAAGTTCTTAGCCACTCCTCACAGGACATTCCTTCCAGCCCTTTCACCAGCTTTCTTGCTCTCCTCTGGAAGCATTTGCATGAGGCATGGAGACAAAGCTGTTTTGGCAGCAGTGCTGTTTCTCCATCTTCTGACACTGTTCTTTGATCAGGGGTAGAAGAAAGAAGCTCTCCACGTGCTTATTTGATGTTCGCTTCTTCCTGAAGCTTTGCTGCATACTTTGAAAATATCTCAGCAACAAAGGCACAGTTGAAGATACTGCCGCCTGCAGCAACTACTGCCTCATTTCCTGAGTCAGCTTCTCTTTGGCTGCCATTAGATTTTCACCTGAGGAGCTCTGAGGTCCAGTATGATTAGTGATAGTATTGGTAAAGGGTGGCACTGTCTTGGTGGAGTATACAGGGATATTATTATATCCTGAATCGTGATGCAACATGAATCACAGAATCATAGAATAGTTTGGGTTGAAGGGACCTTCAACGGTCATCTAGTCCAAACCCCCTGCAAGGAGCAGGGACATCTCCAACCAGATCAGGTTGCTTAGAGCCCCGTCCAGCCTGGCCTTGAACGTTTCCAGGGATGGGGCATCCACCACCTCTCTGAGCAACTTGTTCCAATGTTTCATCACCGTCATAGTAAAAAATTCTTCCTTATATCTAGTCTGAATGAGGCAATGACTGATAGAGACTAATCTTCAGTTTCCGTTTAAATGTTTTTACTCTGAGACATTCACACAAAGTCTTACCTATGCCTCTGTCCTACTGCACTGCTCCATGCAGGAGAAAGGAAACTGAGATAAAGATATCATATACCTCACCAAAAATGTGCGCTTACTGAGCTACTCCAGAGATTTTGGACATTGATTAGCTGGGAGTAAGCAGCTAGAAAGCTTAGAGATCTGCTAATGGAATATAAGTACAGCACAGCTTGCGGGTTTAAAACTCAAGATATCCACTCAAAGGATCCTATGGCATTATTATACTTCTTTTTGAAACCTTGTTATATTTTGGTCATCTGGATTACTGTTATTTTTTAACTCCTACATTATTCTTCTCTGAGGGGGGAAATTTTCATTAAAATCCACCAGAAACAGTGAAGAGATTATCTGCTTCCTGATGGAGGGCTTGGATGTTTTCCTTGTTTGGAGACTGCCCCTTGAAATGGTTGGGATCAAGCTATTTCATATTACCTCTGCCTCCACTTCTACAAAACTTCATCTTCTCTACTACCTTTGCACTAGCAAGACAGACTAGCAGAAGAAAGTACAATAGGCTGTAAACTGTGATAAGGCAGGGGACACATCTTCCTTTTCATTGTTATCATTGCTGGCATTCAGAAGCTGAAGGGGAATGGGTAAGACCTTCCATGTTGACATCACCTCTACCATCCTTCTTGTCTCCATAACACAAAGAAAGCAGGCAGTCGTTCAAGTAGCACTCTCTCAACTGATGGTGACCAACAGCAGCATCTAGTGGCTCAAGCATTCTTTCAGAGAAGATTTTGGTCTGAAATGTTCAGACATGAGGGATTTGTTTGCTCATTGCAAGGAAGAATAATTTCTCCAAAGACATGACATACTTGTGAAAGTATGCCATTTGGCAACCTTGATGCACTGACAGGTTTTACAGCTGGGTGAGCAGTTTGAATGCATCACCTCTTCTGCGAAGACCTCATGGCCTCCATGGAATGACTCAAGATCAAAATGTTCGTGAGCGTCTGAATACTGAGAGGTGTGAAGAACAAAAGAAGAAAGAAGCTGAACAATACGGCAGAAGCAGAGTGTGTGGTAGCCGTGCTTGCAGGAGCAGGGTGATGAGTAGCTTCCTCCAGTGCTGCCTGCCCATCAGCCGCAGGCTCACCTGGGAACAGAGTTGCTACGCAAAGGTCATTGGTTGGGTATGCAGTGGATAAGCATCTCTGTTTGGTGTGCAGAGTCAGCAGATGACCCCACAAACCAGCTATTTGCCTGGGCAGAAAAATAAATACCAAA
Source organism: Tetrax tetrax (assembly GCA_009806455.1). Lineage (NCBI taxonomy): Eukaryota > Metazoa > Chordata > Aves > Otidiformes > Otididae > Tetrax > Tetrax tetrax. The sequence continues at coordinate 236,354 of WHYT01013872.1, read as the reverse complement.
ACTAAATGCTGATTTCCACACAGTCCACAGAGCAAATTTTGTCATGTACTTCAGGAGGGAGTCTGAAAATTAGACTCTAATACCTAGTATCAAAATGGGCTTTCTGCCCCTGTCTTTTGAGGGTTGCTAAATGAAGCAGCCGCAGATGCCTACAGAGGCTTTGCTCATTTCCCTGAGCTTAAGAAATTCTCTGAAGCAATGTTGTGTGTTAATTCTGTGCTAAGTTTCTCCTGGGGAAAACTGCAGAAAGGGAGGGCCAGATTTCTTCCTTATATTCTTCCAGTAACTCAGGCAACATATATGTTCTGCAGCCGTTTCTTGAGAACATTACTGTTTTGGAGACAGGGTAGTTTCTGCCTGCTGTTTACATTTATCTCTATTCAAGGGGTGGCAATATTAAGATTTTTTTTTTAAAACAGACAGCAGCTTGGGAGATACTGGTGCCTGCCACCACGAGGATGAAAGTGGAGGTCTTCTTGCAAAATGAATGACTTCAATACTCAACACTGGCTGTTTACTGTAAACAAGGATCAGTGTGGTTTGGCAGATAATTAATCTCCTGATAAGCCTATTTACCTGCAGCCCACCCACCTCCCCTACTATCTAATTTCTGGCTCTACCCTATTAAGTCCACACACATATTTAAAGCTTTTATGCTTGCTTCCAGTCAGCAGAGGCTTGTAATCCCAGATTTTTACTTCTCAGACTAGGCTTGCATATGTGAATGTCTGGCATTTTTTTCTCCAGTACAGTGCAGTTTGGCCCTCTGAGCCAGAAGGATGAAGCACTTGCTACTATTACCTTACCTTACCTAAGTATGTGGGTTTAAATGTAATTATTTTACATAGGATTTCTCACTTGGCAGTGAGTTACTGTGATAACACACTCTGTGTAATTACCAGCGTGATACAGGACTTCATCTAAACATGCCTCTTCATGCAGATTTGAGTCTCCTTTTATCCTGTTGGTAAGCTGCCTCATGTTTGGGTTGCGTTTTTTTTCTTTTTTAAACTTGAACAAAATATTTCCCATGCCAAAATACTCTGGAGATGCCTGACCCAGAATGAGCGCTGCCCCGCTTCAGAACTCCTTTTTCCCAGTTGCTAGGTTGCCCCAAGACTCCTTTCAACTGCTTCCCAGAACGAGGTGGCTCAGAATAACCAGAAACTCTGTGAAGGGGAGATTAGACCAATTTAAGCTAATTCTACGTTTGAGACATAGCCACGGGACAAAGCCAGAGTTTGAAATGGTCACAGAAATGGCCCGTGTGTGGAGGGAATCGCCTGTATGTAGCTTTTGCAACATTTTCCAATGCAAAGAAACAAGGGAGCGTAGCGGATGGATTTTGCACAGAAGTCGTCTCTGACAAAGTGCAGCAGTTCATGAATGCTGCATTAGCAGATACAAACCTGTATTGCATCAAGTTATCAGATTTGTCTCTCAGCGCTCGGCTCCTTGCCTTGGTTGCAGCTTCTGTAAATTACCTGGGAGCTTTTGAAGGCATTAGTGCCTTTCTCTGTTGTGTCTGTAACAACATTAAGGTGGAAAAGACTTTCTTATAGGTTTAAAAATAATATTGGAGTGCCTGCTTCAAATCTGGTTGAAGTTAACAGGAACTGGCTTAAGTGAATTTCAGTCAAGGTCTGGGGATTTCGAAAAGTTGTTCAGAATTACCTGCATTTATTACATTATTACGTGGCTGTCTGAGGTACAGCAAGTGGGGGTCCCCTAGCCAAGACAGTTTTGTGGAACAGCAGCTGCTCCCCAGGCAGGGAAGCGGTGCACAGAAACCACCGCTGCAGTCACAGTCCAAGTTTTGACACCACCAGCCAGCTCAGCTCCTCCAGCACAAGGTGTGAACTCCACAATCACAGCACATCACAGGGCAGCAGCAAAGACCTCTGCACATCACAGGGCAGCAGCAAAGACCTCTGCCCCATCCCCCTTTTTTGCCTAGGCTGTCAGAGAGGGTCAGTGAGCAGCCGGGTGGCATTAGCCCATCCCAAGCCCTGAGTTGCCCCGGGGGGCTTCTCGCTCCACTCCAGCTTCTGGTTTTATCTGTGCACATCCAAAGTCTCATCACTAGTGACAAAATGAGTATCTCAAACAACATCCCCCACATCCTCAGCCTCTTCCTCAGCCAATGGGATTGAGCTGAACACTTTCTAGGAGCAGGAGTATTATGGTCTGGTGCCTTTCAAGAAGTTATCGCTTTGCTAGAGGATCCCAGCAGAGAATCAACTCTCTCCTGGGCTGGTGGCCAGACATACATACAGCACTGATAGTGTCTCTGCCCTCAGGAAACTCCCTGTCAAGAATTTATAGCAGGGCTACTTAATACATTTATACTATTTTCTGCTGGGTAATTTTACAATTATGATTTTATGATTAGGAAGGGAGGGTGGCATTTTCTGCTTTTCCAGGCTTGTCTTTCACATCATGCCACCTTCAGTGGGGGAAACTAGAGCTTCTGTCTGGAACATAGAGAGAATAACCAAGAAACAAAATCATTTTGGGGCATACAGAGAGAGCTGGAAGGTCTGAGTAGAGTATATTAGCAAAAAAAAACCACAAAAAAAAACCCCAACCAAACAACAAAAAAAACTCCAAACAAAACAAAACCCAACCACAACAAAAAAACAACAGTTACCAGAGCAAAACTCATAAGATTTTACAGTAGTTCTCCAACAAAACTCCATGCCTTCTGGAGCTTGACCTACACCAAGAGGTATAGGAGCATGTAAGAACTGTGACAACTGCTTTTGTATAGCTTAGTGCTCATGTTGGTCTCTTCATTTCTACCCACTGCGAGTCTGAGAAGCACCTTAATACATGAGGTCCTGTCTGCAAATTTCTAACTTAGAAATTCCACACTTAAGCTTCCTAACATTGCACTTGTAATGTTTTTCAGCCAGCCCTTCTCCCAAGCCTGGAGGTTGCTAGCAACACCTTTACTTCAAAACATCCTAATACCTACACCTCTCTGCAGTTCTTGAGTTTCTGATGTGCTGAAGTGGTTTTTGTGCTGCGATTTTTGGAAATGTGGGGTAAGAGAAGAAAGCCTTGCGCATTAAAGATACAGTTGACCTTTTGAGACTGACTCCTTGCCATATTCACCTTCAAAGAGAAGCCCTCCTAACTTAAGTATGCTTAGGAGGAAGGAGGGAGCAGCAGATCCAACCATGAAGGCTCACATTCAGAAGGAGAGAATTGCTCCTGCCAGAATGTGAAACAATTCCTGTATCCCTGCCAAAACAATTGCTTGATGTGTGCTCCCTAATAGCTCATAATGAACCACAAACAAGCTTTTAAAGTAAGGATAAGGACACACATGCTTATAATGTTCATAGACTGAATGTCCAGAGAATTGAACAAAGAACCAAAGAATAGCTCAGCTAGAGGGGGATGCAGCATGCTCTTCAGTGCTTTGCTAATTAAAACAATGGGTCTCTGAATTACAGAATTTACACTTTTTGGAATATTTCAACGCTCAGATTCTTCCAAAGAGGCATTCCTCCAATTAGTGTGTTGGAAAGAAAATAGAGCCCTGATCCTGAAAAGAGATGCACATAGGTGGTTCCCTCCCTCCGTTAATTCAGTGAAGATTTGTGCAGGAAAAGAACTCAGCCAAGCTATTTGTTTGGGATCATATAAGTCTTACAGTAATGTGGACTGTGGATATTGTGATATAGACTGTTGGACCTACAGTAGCATCTGTTTGATACACTTCGCACCGACAGCCTGCTTCAAACCTACTGAAGTCTGGGTGCACCTCCCTATTGACTTGGGTGGCCTTCAGTTCCTAGCCTCTCCGTTTTTTTTCTTCAATATCTTCTTAAATGTTTCTAAAATAAGACTGTTTTTTCCTATAATAAAGTAGATTTTAAAAGGAAATTAGTGGATACACAAAGCACTTGCTTAATGCTTTCCATTCATGTATCTTAATCATATGAAGAGTTGAATACCTGTGGGTTTTATATCTGCTTTAGACCACTGGGATAAGAGAAGCACTCAACGTCCAGATGAATCACCAAGGTCAGAGCAAGTCAATGCCTTAGAAAGAAATTCAAGTCTCCCTGATTTCTCAGGTCTTATCCACAAGAGAATATTGCCTTTTACGTGAAAGGAGAAAAAAAAAATTATTCATTTACGGGAAGGAATAACACAAGTACCCCTGAGGATAACAATAAATTATTAGTCTAAACTTCACAGAAGGTTTTTTATGCTGTATGATTTGCAACATCCAGCAAAATTCAACAGTTGCAGCATTAAATAATAGAGAAAAATTAAAAGCTATAAGCAAATGGAAAGAAAAAAGGTAGTTTTTAATAAAATGTGGGAAGGAAGCAAGAATCAGTGAGGCAGGAAGCTGCAGGCAAAAGTAGTGCAAGGGACTGGAAGCGTGAAGCCTTTTGCACCAAGATGGTGAGTTTATATTCATCTAACAACAACAGTTACCCAAGTTGAAAGGTATACAGTGCATACAGACACATACAGAGGGAGCAACACGTTAATTTAGAGCTTTAGGCTGAGCTTGAGATAGCTCCCTGTTGCCTGAATTTGCACAAACCGTTCCAGTGCAGTTGTTGTTACTATCTGTGTGACTAAAAAGAAAAAGGTCTCTGGGGCCCAGGCCAGCTTTTAACTTGGCCAAATGCTAGACAGCTGGAACATATTTTTAAATGTATTTTTTTTTTTTTCTGGCTACTATTTCCAAGGACATTCTCAACAAAAGTCTATTCTGCTTCTTCTCTTATCTTAAAAAGTTCAGGCCTGAGCAAGAGTAACAAAATGATAGAGGAGTACAGGAACTGCTGGAAGAAGGAAACCTGTGCTGCTTGGTGGACAGCCTGAGACCCAGAGTAGTCTACCCTTTCCGAAGGCAGGAGCCCTGTTTGTCCTACCCTTGCTTTTCTTCATACACTGCACACCGATGACAGACTAGGTCCATGCCCTTGCTCTCTGTATGTTCATAGAGTATAAAACACAGTGTAATTGCAAGTGCTAATTACCTGTACAGGCACCGACGCTGTATGCACATACCAGTGCAGCTGTTTAAAGTACAGTTCAGTATACATCAGCTGTAGAAGTGTGTGAACGGAGGACCAAGTTATACCAGGCATAGGACTCCAGCAAGAAACCTGTATGACAAGAAATTGTTATGTGGAGTCAAACCCAGAGGACACAAAGTTCTCACTGAAGCACTGAAAAGCAGCCTCTCAGATAGGGCATTGAACTCAAGGGAGTTAAGTTCAATTTTCCAGCAGTTCAACACCAGATTGGTTTGATTCTAAGCCAGTTAGATAGATACATCAAGGCACAGGCGCAGATAAATCAAAGCCCATGAAAATTATCTCCCATCTCCCCATACAAGATCGCTTCAACAGCAGCGTTTCTCAGAAACCAGTAGCTGCTTCAGGCAGCCGCTCAAACTCCAGATGAGCTCTTCTCTCCAATCCGATACCTGGTGATGAGGGGGCTACAAATTGGTGCAAGGGCATTGAGAATTTTTCCCAAGAGCCACGTTTCTTTATTACTAATACTAGGTACTATTTAATTCACTTTGATATTTGGAATTATTCTGAAGTCCGAGCTGCTTGCCCCCTGTTAACAGAAGGTTTCCCATTGCCTTCACTGGATGTACAGCTGGGCCTGGTGCACAAGCAGCCAAGGCATGTTTTTCACTACTGAGACTATGATTCATCCTCTGTGCTTATGTTGCTTTCACGACAAAATTCAGAAGGTAGTTGTGCAGAATATAATTCGGGCATATGCCTCTGGAGGAGCATGGGAAAAAAAAACACTAATGGAGTCATATCCTGGCATCGCTGACCACTTTCCCCCTTAAAAAAAAATAAACTAATAGCATTTTCAGTACATTTCCAACCACTTTTGACCCCGTTGATCCCAGAGGGAAAAGAACTATGGAAAACTATGCCATTTCAAGGAAGGATTGTTTCTGAGCTGCACCAGCACATTTGGAGGAAAGGTTACCAGGCCAGAACACACAGTTGCATTTTATCTAGAAGGGAGGTTTCCTTCCTAATGCATGCAGGCAATTGTAATTAATTGAAATGGTTTGAGAATTCCAGACTAATCTAAGATTATTGTGGGACATTTTTGTGAAGACATGTGGCATGTTGTTGCACTCAGATTGTGCTGCAGATGTTTACTTGTTCCAGCCCTTCATCTAGGACCTCACTTAAAACATTACACATGTTAGAAAAGCACAGTGAGAATAGCTTCACCATATAAAGATGTTTTATATATAAAAAGGTTGGCAGCTTAAAAGGTCAAGTTAAGCAAAATATAACCATTGGGTTTTTTTTCTATCCAGAAGTCCAATATTTGGGTTTATATGCCCTAGAAGTTTGGCCAAGTGTCCTTTATTGTCCTGTTTCACTTAAAAATTGAAACATGTTTATACTTACAAATCCTTACATGGATGACAAGCTGAGGCAGGATGGAAGACTATGTTTGGGATGGGTTTTGTTAATGTACCAAATTTTGGATTAAATACTTTTTTTGCTTCAGAAAAGGGACAAAAACTGAGAGGGAGTATCTAATAGGCATTAAAATAATAAACTAATCCTGCCCAGATTTAAAACTTGCTGTTTCTGCAGTATGATGCAGATCAGCAAAGAGGTCCAAAGCAGCTAGAATTTGTAATTCACATTGCCTTGCAATTGCTCTCAACGCATGCAATAATTTATCTTCTTTCTAAACTGTGTTGACTTTTGTACGGTTGTCTTATACAGATGGTACGAAGCATTCAGAAAAGACTGAGCTGGGCTGTTAATTCATCGGTGGAAGGAAAAAAACATATATAATTTACGCAAGGAAAATATGTTTTATAGCATAGCTGCAGAAGTTTTCATACGCTCTAAATAATGACTCAGAGAGCCACATATTTACTTGTACTTGAATACAACATAGAGACCTAAGAAATTATTTTTCCCCCTCAACCTTACAGTCTTATTTCTATCAGGTTCTTGCATGCTGAACAAAAGGTTTTGGGAGCTCAGTGAATCCTCATGAGCTACGAATTAAGACTTAGAATTACTTACACTTGCTCTAACGGCAGCACTCTCTGATGCACCAGCCATATCTGAAACAAAATTAAAATCTTTTCTGGTACCCTGCTCCAAAATCCATTCAGTTCTTCACAGTGTGGATGAGTGCTTGGGGATGGAGAGAGACCAAGATCTAATCCCTGTGGGCCTCTTCATCTCTTTGTGGCACTGTATGGTGGCACTGTGACCCTGCAATATCACCATGAAGCTGAGACTCCAGAGTGTCTTCCTCATGACAGCTTATGGTCTTCTTCAACCGTTACATATCTCCAGAGATCAAGGAGTCCCAGGGACTTGGCCTACATGCCACGGAGCACAGGTTTACTAGATGTAGCTCAAGGACAGCTAGAAAGATATAATGGAAGTGTTTGTTGGGAAAGTCCCTCACCAAGTATTGAAACAAACTGAGCTGATGGAAAAAGCCCATTTGTCCTGGCGTGGACAAAAAGTTGGCTGAAAACCAGGAAAAAAAGAGCAAGCATAAAGTATGATGTTTCAGGACGGATGGATGTTATCAGAGTGATCCCACAAGATCTGTACTGCGATCTGTGCATTTCAAAGTTGTCAAAGGTCATCCAGACAAGAAAGTTAAAAATGAGGCAAGGAAGTCTGCAGAAGAGACAGAATTATTTGGGATAGTGAAACGTGCAATCAACTGCAAACCTCTGTGGAAGTATCTCACAATACTGAATGATGAAGCAACAAAACCACAGATTAAATTTAATGAAAATCACAAATGAAATGTCAGTAAATGCAAGTAAGGCACATGAAGGAGAAAAAACAACTATCTTTATGACTACATACCCAGTGATGAGCTGTGGATTAGCGATTAGCTAAGGGAATTAGCTATTGCCAATCTAGCAAGAGATCAGGGAGTCATTGTGGATAGATGGATAGTGCTTTGAAAAGTCAGCTCCATGACAGTGAAGTGGCAAATAGTGCATTGGGAATTATTAGGGAAGGAATTGAAAATAAAACAGAGAGCATCCTTGTAACATTATAAAAATGCATGGTGTGTCTGCATCGTGAGTACTACTGGTAATTTTAGTTACGTCTTTGGAAAAGGATATGTTAACATTAAGAAAGTTACTGAGAAGAATCACAGGGAAATGAGGGACAGTAAATAGATCAGGACATTTCTAAATGGAAAAGGAGATGATGGAACAGGTATATGACAAACCAAGCAGTAGGAATGGGCCTCTTTAATGGGAGCAGGAGAGAGAAGTAATAAATATCTCCTAGGGCCTGACAGAAACTCTAGGAAAATTCCTTATAACTTTTGTCTCTCTCCGCCTCTCTTGTCCACAGTAATTGGTCTTTTTTTTTTTCCTTTTTGGTAGCTGTTTGAGATGTAACATTTGCCTTGTAGCACTGTGGAGATGAGAAGCAAGCAGAACCAAAGGATCCAGTTCATGCTGTGGTCCACTGGGTGAGCACAGAGCTGAACACCTACCTGTGGCCAGAGACCAGGTCTGGCAGGGCAGCTGCAACACTAGGCTGCCAGGAGCCAGAATGCGAAGGGTGGTGTGGGACTGAAGTTATCCTTCTCCCTGCAGTGCAAAGAGCAAGTAGGAAGGGGAGATTCTGGTCTCAAGAGGAGTTCAGATGTTTTTGAAGAGGCTTGGAACTTGGAAGTTCTGGGCGCAAGTTGGGCAACAAACTTCCAGTTATTTCTGGAAGGTAATACAAGACCAGGACTGAATTTGTTGGGCACTGGCATGCAACGACTTGGTGAGGGGACAGAAAGTTACACTTCGAAGAAGGAGAGGAGGAGCTGACAGATGGGCTTTATTTGGGAAAGGTCAAAGAATGAATTTACATAAGCATATATGATGGGAAAAGATAAGGGCAAAGAGGAAAAGGGGAATAAATGGTCAAATCTGAATACTCAGACAATCAGTTTAATGATGATGTAGAAAATCACGGATAGTACAAAGAAGGCAAACAGGGAATGATTATTCAATATTTTCTATAAAGCACTCTGCATAAAGAAGAATTAAACCAAACTAACAGAAATACTTTCTAGAGTTACGAGACATAGTGATACTGTAGAAATCACTATGAGATGTTGCAGAGGCCAGTGGGGTTCAAAAAGGAGTAAACAAGCAATCAGTGACTGACCTGGAAAAGATTATGTTGTCAATTCATCATTTCAATTAGTACCACTTGTACCTTCCTCTGCTTTCAAAGAAGAAGTCACTAAGGACCACTTCAGAGCCTGGTATGTCCATCACTGTGCATTAACTTCCCCATGTGGAAAAGCACTGAGTGTGAGTGGGTATAATTTGTACATCACAAAGCAGGAAAAAAAGCAATATCCCTACACAGTAAATTAGCCCTTTCTGGTTTCTTCTTCACAAAACTGTAGGAACATGTGATAAAACTCTTTAAGTGTCTTTAATGGAAAAAGTACTGCTTTACATGGAATGTCTCCATTTCAACTTTTGAAATGGAAGCCTTACAGTAAAGGGTATGCTAATTTTGATGCTGACACCAAGGACAGCAAAATTAGGTTACTACATGGCAGCCTGGGAAATAGTTAATTTGAACCTGAGCACGGTTTAGATGAAAGTGAAAGGTAAAACTCTTTTCAGGCTCAATTGGACTTTCATCGGGCTATTTTTCTTAAAGTGGAATTTGGACAGGTTTGATCACCAAAGTGTTACCACACTTTCCATTGAAACATTAAACAGGATTTTAAAAAAAACAGCAACTGAAGCCCCCTACATTCAGATTGTTTTAGTAGCTCTCTGCCTGTCTAGCTCTCTATCTATGTATCTATATTGCCAGTTAAAGAAAACCACACTGGATTTCTTGCTTTGCTCTGCTAATGTGAAGAATTCTGTCCTTTTTTTCTCCTCATTATTATGTCTATGGTATTTCTCCATGCATAGATAGACATATATCAGTTCCTCTGTTTTGCAAGGAACTTCTCAAATAAACAAAATGCTGTAGTGTCTGCTTGAGCATCACCATGTAAATTAATTCAGGGCATCTATTCTTACAAAAGTCTGACAACTGTGTCAATTTAATTAAAAAGATGATGCTAAACTAATCAACACAAAGCTAGTTCAGCTTCTCTATCTGGACAAACCCAGGCTTGGTCATACATCTTGCACACTTGGGTTCCTGGAGTCTTTCTTTTTCTCTTGGTCTTTAATATGTCAAACAATTAGCAAACATAGGCTAAGAAAATATGTTAGGCAAAATCTTTTTTAAATATATATCTATAAATGTTTGTCTGAGTGACAGTAGCAGTCAGAATTACGTCCTTGGAAATATATCCCAAATCCTGGAAAAAAAATGCCTTTGCATAGAGAATAATAACATGACTATATTCCTTTTCTAGTAGCTGAAATCACTGTTATGACTCATTTAGCCCATTCAAATGAGGAAAGGGAGAGAATCTTCTTCCTTGGTGGGGCAGAGCTCCTGTATTTACAAAGGAAGTCTTCTTGAAAGAGCATGTGATAGCTATACATTTGCCATTGCAATTTCCAGGGGAGACAAGTTTGATTTATTTCCACAAAGTATTTGCAACTTGTTTCCCCTTAAATTCTTAAAAACAGAGTGGTAATCTATTACCATGTAAGAAAGAATATATAGTTAATGTCAAGATATACTCTTGCTGTATCGACATAACTTCCATGTTAGTCCACAGTTAATCTGCCTGTGTATTCACTACAGAATTTGCTCTAGTTGCACAAAGCCTTTCTTTTTCTTTGTCTCTCTCTCCCTTTTCTCATAAGAGTGTGGTTATAAAGTAGAAAGTATATTACAATAAAAAAGAGCCCAGGTCCTCTACCGTTTGAGGGTGCGGCTCAGCAAACAACCAGTGAACAGAAAGTTGCTTTGCTTGCCCTCTGCCAGCCAGCAGTAGGAAAGCTGCTGGAAATGCTAACACTGTTTTGTTTTTTTCCTAGCAGGTAGATCTTATTAATAACTCAGAGATAATTCAGAGACTATGGAGACAAATTCACATTTTTAAACTGCAATACCGTTTTGTGAACTGGTGGAAATGTACCTATTTATTGGCTCCACCAATACTCTGAATCTCATTTAAACAAACCTTTCTCCCACCTGCAAAAAAAAAAGCCACAGATAAATCTAGTGATTACATGCTATTTATGAAGCTCTTTCTTCCCATAAAAAGCAGATGGATCATATAATGTTATTGCAGTTTTGCTCCTAAAAGCAATGTGATCCATTAAGGATGTTAGGATAGTTAGGAGAGAGTACCTGGCTCTGGGATGTGCCCAAGAGACAGGGGTTTAACTGTCCATCCTAGATCTCCTGAATGTTTCCTTGCTATCACTACTTCTCCATTCTTCCCCCAATACTCTCCTGCCTTCCAGGATATTGGCAAGGACAAATACATTAAACATGCTTTGGTGCTATGGCACAGAGAGGGAGTTTATAAAAGTGTCTGAGACGGATAGTCTACTCTTCATTGCAATATACGCAACTCTTGGCTCCCACAAGCACTTCCACTGAGGAGCAGTGATTCATATTTGGCAGATGGGAGCAGAGTGATCAGGCTGAACATAAGATGTATTTCCCTAGTTTTTGTACAGGTAGGTTAAGACAATTAACTTTAACATAGTTTAGCCAGAATGTTAAAAAAAAAAAAAAGAGAAAGAAAGAAAAACAGAGTTTAGAGGCAAATGCATAGATCAAACCTGTGGCTGGTTTTGCTTCTCTTACAAGGCAACAGAGATGGTAGGGTGGTAGGATTAAGGAGATCGTGATGGTCTGTACCACCCACTGTCTGCCAAAAATAAACTCTCCATGCAAGTGAACAAAAGGAAAGCAAGTGAAGAACTGTGTCATGGACCACAGCTTTGTGTTGGAGGGATAATGCTTGCTCAGCTATTTACAAATCATTCTGCAGACCCGTACACATCAAATGTATGGATCTAAAATCTCACTGAGCACACGGTTTGCTCACTTCTCCATACAAGTAAAGTTTTTCTCTTCTCTTGGCCCAAAGAAAAGGAACTGCCATTTGATGTTGTAAAGGAAATGTTCTTCCAGAGCTAACTAGGGTATCATCAAAAAAGTGCCAGCAATTTCGTACTCTGACAGGAATATATTTCCTCTCAAGAGTGAAACTGAGATCCTTACCTATCCAAACAAGTGGGTTCCATAAAAGTGTCTGATTCTAGTGAGGCTGAACACACGAGCAGAATTTACAGTTGCGGGTCTTTCTGATATACTGTGTCTTCTGAAAAGCTGCAATAGATGAATAGGTCTTGTCCCCTAGAATAAACACTGAGCATTACAGTTGTTCTGTCGAGGCGTCTGAGCATCAGGAAATATTTCATGACAGAGGTTTGGACTTCTGAAGTGGATGATGTTGGTGGTGGTTGCTCGAGGTACGAGCTGCCCCCTACAAAACAGGTGTGAAGGCATCCCTTTCCACAGTCAACTCTAGCTTCCCAGCACTACCCTGTAATGTTTTATTAAGTATTTATACACTCAGTTTATTAAATACAAAAGATCGCTACTGACTAGCAAAACAAAGTTGTTGTATTCTCTTATCTTGGTTTCAATACAAGTGCCACAGCACCTGAGAAAGGGACAAGCTCACTTGGTAGAAGGATTATCTACCAAAGTGTATTCTCTATTTATCGACTACAAAAATCCTGAACTGCTTCCTGAATTCCATCTCCTTATTTTACAAGCACAAGGGGAAGAAAAAGACAATAGCATCCATGACAACAAACAGGAGAGGAATTTCCTTTGATTTTCCTTAAAGTAACAAATAAATATATAAACTGGGAAAATATGTACTGAAAACAGTTATCCTTGCCATAGAACAAGAAAGCTTTTTGTCAGTGACACGGGAAATATGAAAAGGAGTTAACTAGGCTACAGGTCACAGAGAGTTCAGCTGACATAAATAGCAAAGTAGTAGAAGTTGGCCTCAGAGTTTAGAGCAGCAATAGTAAACTTTAATAATAGTAAAGCATTTAATACAAATACCACCCTAACTCGATCTACAGTTACAGGCCTGATCTATTGATCTCATAGTATTATATTGATGCATAATAGCTGCAGGGGACAGGAATACCTCATTCCAGGGAACAGCCAGCATGATGCCATGTTGATTTAGCCTCTTCCTAGCTGCTATGCTTTCAATACATGTAGTTCAAAATGCAGAGAGTACATATATTCTCCATCTATTTCTTTCTTAAACTACCATACCATACCTGAGTGAGTTTGCAGAGTCAGCAAGCACACACTGTTATATACTCTTTGATGGTAATTTTTGGACTGTTTCTCTCCTGTTTTGTTTTTCAACCATTTTTTGCCAACCCCACTTCTAGCAAAAGCAATGGCTTCATACAGATTAATTAGGAGCTTGAAAGGAAAGAACTTCTGCTGTAGCAATAGGTACCGAAAAGTAAAAGCACAGAGATAATTTCTGTTTCTCACAGCTTCACTAGTTCCCTCAGCTTTGCGGTAATTTGAAATGTCCTGAGGTCTGACTATTCCCCCCACTTTCTTCCAAACCTATTTTAAAGGATTTAAAACAAATTCACAACCACCCGCCCTGCTCCTCCGGATTACCACAGCACTGTGTTGATGCGGAAGGGCTGCAAAAGGAACGTTCAAGGCAAAGATGCTCAAATAACCTGGCTTTCTGCAGCACCTCCAACACCTGGATGCTCAAATAACCTGGCTTTCTGCAGCACCCCCAACACCTGGAGCTCTGAGATCAGAGGTGTTATCCTCCCCAGGCACCCTGCCTGGTGGTGCAGTGCCTCTCCCACCATTGTGTGAACCGCCCTTGGAATGCACAGGCAAATTCCTTGGACATGTCATCTCTTGAGTCCCCTTTCATCTGATCGAGGATGGAGACAGGTGTTAAATCAGTGCTAGCAACCCCAATGCCACAGATGCTGGTGGGGAAAAATGAGAAGAAAAAAAACAATGTCCCTTTTGTCCAGACTATAATTTCTTTCTTAAGACAGAACCCATGTTGCTTCTTCATGTTCAGTCAAGTTCTTTGTCACAAACTCATTGTGCTCCATCCTCTATTTTTGATGCCTCCAGAGACTAGGATGAGCATTTCTTGCCACAGTGACCAGGAATAGGTTATTTGCTAACTGCATTGTGTAACAACAAATAAAATATATCCAGTTTTGAGTACAGTTGAGAGGGATTTTACTCCCTCTACCAGAAGAGACAGGTCCTTCTCCCATTTATGCCCGAACCTTAAGAAACAAAGGACGTTCCTGAGCATTCTGTATCAGCATAATTTTGACCTTGAAAGTGTTTGCTTCTCTGCATTATGTAACTTAAAGTAAAAATAATAATATTGAAATATTTAGTATAAAGATAGTAGAGTTTTCAACTTTGCCTTGTTATTTGTTTCTCTTATTTTCTACTGCTCATAACATTTAGTTTTATTTACAGCTAGAATACCTTTGAAAACATCTTTACAGTCACAGTTCCACTCCTAAGCCATTCATTAAAATATCAGCCTTTAGTGCAATAAATCCATGATAAAGTAAACAAAAATCTTTACATGAGCTGTAGTGTGTGCACTGTTGAACTAACATATAAAAAGCACATATAATAGATTTAAGGTAAAAGTCAAAACCAAAGGAATGTGCATAGTCTTCAGTCATCATCAACAGTATCATAGCAGCACAACGTATCCCCATGTGTATGCTCTGAGCAGTGGAGACATTTTATGGAAGCCTCTTTTCTAGTTGCTTGGCACCTACTCCAGCTTCCCTTCTGGGACACACAGAAAGTCTCACTCCTAGGCTTAACAAAGCTTGGCAAAGCAAATTGAGACTTTGCAATGAGATGCATCTATTTCAGCTTTAATGTTGGACTCCTCAATGTGTCCTTCAGTCCTCCAGCTACCAGTGGGTATGGCAAAATCTCCTTGCTTCTACCCAAACACTCCATGAGAGGTCTTTATCCAAACAGTAAGCTAGTCCTCTCCGAAAGGCTGAAGTAACAGCTACACTGTGGGTGATAACAAGTCTCCAGACAAGGATGGCCATGTGCATCTGGCACACAGAGTGAAGCTCATAGTGGCTGCTCCATCATTGTGGCCTGGAGGGTCAGCAACAGCATCCTGCCCCAAAAGAGTAGTTATTTTGGCTTGGGTCTGAAGTTGGAGCTCCCCAGGAAAAAAAATCCCAGGGGAACATCTGCTTGTTTTCAGGCATCGTCAGAGGTGTCCTGAGCCGTGAAGTCACAGCCTGAGGGTAGTTATGCTAACCCACACCTGTCTACATTCATCACCAGGAGGATTGCAACACACAACAGCATCTCCTGCATCCTGCCACTTGCAAAATGGCATTGACAGTCTCACAAGAAGTAGATTTATGGTGGGATGAAATCGGGGGAATGCTGGGAGATATACTGCTCAGTCTTCAGCTTGTGTTGTCTCCCTGCAGGCCATCATGGAGCAGAACAACACACAGTGGAGCGCCTGACCAGATTTCGTTGGTGCATATGTTGAAAAACAGCGATGTGGCATAGCAGCAGCTTAGTTGGCAGTTGCTAGTACTTGTGTGCACACCGCTCATGAACCAGGGGCTGCAGATCAGTTAATGCAGGACACGCAGGAACTGCAGTAAGTGCCAGGTGTGAACGTGCCTCAAGTTGCATTGGTCGAGCCCTTCGCCTGCCCCAGGCTCTTGGGTAGGTGTAGAAGGATGACTCCACACCTTTCCTCCCCCACAGCTTCTCCTGAGCCAAGCTCTGGCCTGGCACAGGGAAGCACAAAACTTTTTGTTCAGAGTTGGACTCTGAGATCTGAATTTGCAGGGAATTAACAACCTGAATGTGCACTTGAATTCAAATTTCCAGGGTACGGGCAGAACCAAGAAATAACGGATTGAACTTGAACCTACTCTAAATAGTCCAAAAAGTTAGGGTTCAGATTCTGAGCAGCTCCAATGTTATTGCTAACCTAATCCTGCAGGTTGAGGTGACAGGGATCCAGCTTGCCTGACTGAATGACTGACATTTCTAAGACTTGGCCTTTTGCCTTGCCCTGCTTTCTGTCTTGTAAAAACTATTTTTCATTCCCTCTCCTTTCTCTCCTCCTCATCCTTTCAACTTACTGCTAGCATGTTCTATACATTTTAAATCTTTATACACAAAAATTTTCAAAAAAGGTTTCTCAACTGACAGTCTCTCATTGTATCTGTCATCTCCTATTACTCTCTGTGACAAGACAGACCCTCATATGAATATGATGCATTATGACATGACACATGACACCAGTTATCCAACATTGTACCTCATTAGAAGAAACTGTAAAAGCATAAACCAGGGGTGAGCCCTCTCTATTAATCTCTTGTTCCTTTTTACTACCGTCACTAGGAGTTCATATGTTTGTTTCAGATTTTTCCCCCCATGGCCAGAATTTTAATTGTTTTTGAGTATAGATAAGAAACAAAAAAAAAAAAAAAAAAAAAAAAAAAAAACAAAAAT